>MU179370.1:111374-134405 GCA_016767475.1 Suillus weaverae | reverse complement strand
GTTTTTATTTCTTTTGTCTGCCTCCCCCCTAACGTTCGTTTTCATTGTTAGTGTCCCAGCTGGGCTGCAGTTTGAGAAGTTTAATATGCCGGATGCGGTTAGGATTTTGGATGGGATTATGGAGACGCTCAGTTACTGATACTAGTTGCTGATTTGTGCTGCTCCTCAAGCTGGCTTTGCACACATGGCGTAGCATAGGGGATGTATGGTTAATGATGTAGTACATTAGCACGCACTTATACCTGGATGAGTGTAATACCAACATGTTTTGGGGTGCGGAAGTTGTCGAATGTTTCCGTGAGAGTAGGAGTTTTGCGTGGATGCAAACAACATGTAAGTATAATAGCATTGCGTACAACACAATCCGAGAACTCTGTCAGAGCTGAACGTGAAGCATTGAAGAATCTTTTGATTTCCGTTCATGCTATGAGCCAGTATATGGTACAAGTACAAAGGGATACAAGAAATGTCAAGGTAACTGCATAAAAGGACTCCGTGTTTTCAGCAAATCATCGCTGCCTGTGGGGCTGGCTCCATACACCCTCCATTCCTGTAAGCTGAGTAAAAGATAGTTGAGGACGGCAGTATGGTTGGCATGACTGAAAATACTCACTAGCGAACCAATCACGTAAGCTGGCCCTCTGATCTTCGTCACATGCGGTCACCAGTGCTAGATAGCACTCGAGTGCTTCAACCCTACCCGCACGCAAGAGTATAAGGCAATTACACTTGTTCACGGTTTGCCACAACGAATCGAGCTCCCACCCGAATATCTGCAAAAAAAGCGCGGTTGAGCACAAACATCATGTTGACTCGGAGTCGATTATATTGAATCAACGTACCACGCCGAATTCCGCGTACACGGAAAGGTCCATTGTTTGAAGGGAACAGCTAGTCACGATGTCAACAGCGGCAGTGATGTGCTCGACAGCTTTGTCGAGAATGTTGCCACTCAAAGCGGTGAGTCCCATTTGGGCGTAGAAGTATGTCTGATGTACAAAGCGCAGAACAATCAGTCTCGGAACACGAGCCGGAATTGATACTCACTTGCACGACATTACAAGAAAGAAGATTGGCATCTTCAGAAACGTCGGCCATGTCATTAACACACATGATCGCTTCGTCTTGTTCATTTGCATTGAATGTTGCAATAGCCTGAAAATCGTAATGAAGCATGGAGCATGTAAAAAAATGTAGCCAACCTTAATCAAAAAAATATGATGACGGGATGCTGAATTTCCAGTCGTCATCTTCGATGCGAGATCAAATGCGCTACACGCTTCCCGAATCTGCCCTTTTCCACAGAGGGCAATGCCCTTGGACATATAGTCTATCGACGAGCGTTTAATGCTAAGGCACTATGTCACGATCCAAGTTAGTGGGGTTCAGTATTAGTCGGTATAATTCACCTGATTTGCATCTTCAAGCGCGGCATCCCACTGACATTGGCGTGCCAAAACAATTGAACGATTCCCATAGCAGACGTAGTTGCTTGAATCTGCCGTGATTTCTTCTGTGAATATATCCACAGCCGTAGACAAGTCTGCTGTTAGGCACGCAGTGCGGGCGGTCGTGGACATGGTGAGGATAGCGACCTGTGGTATGCTCGAATTACGTTATGAGAATCAATAATGAGAACATGCCTTTTGGTTAACTTCCACCTGACTCTTGGTCTAAAATTCGCGAGATGAGATGACGAAATTATGAGAAATTAACAAGGAACATACCAACACCAGTCCTGTCGAGGGTAGTACTCACTGTGATATCTTCTGATCATCGCCGCCGCTGAGGATATACTTTCCGTCCACGGAGAATGTGACACAAAATGCGCCGGCGGAGACCCTGAGTATGTTGGATTGAATCGGGAACGGTCAGAGGCGGACACTGCTGTCACAAGATGCGGAAGTGATGATGGTAGTGGACTCGTTGACAGAAATGGCGTTGATCTGGTCAGTGTGACCACGGAAGGCGTCGCAGATCTCGATCCACGTTGATGCATCCCACACCCGAATGGTTGCATCGCGTCTACCGCCCCCTGAGATGAGGTATGTTCCCTGGAGCGTTCATGTGAGCGTGAAGGTGCCGCCTGAGTGGCCCTTGAGCGTTTTGATGCACGCCATGGTTTCTGCATTATAAATTTCTGTGTCGCGATGGCAAGATATTCGTTGGATGACGAATACCGAACACAGTAGACGACTGCATCCAAAGCGATTGTTTCTTCTTCTTGCTGCCATGTAGTTGTGCCCCAAAACTTCACCGTACGTTCATCCGCACTAGCCAGAATTGATCCATCTGCAGAAAAGTCCAGCGATATGACCGCACTGGACTGGTAGGCTGTGATGAGTGGAACCTTGTCCAGGGGAACGACAAGGAACACTAAACGGATCAAACGAAGGTAACAGGACGAAACTGTGGATTCTTTGAGCGTTGTACTAACTGATAAGTGATGGTAGGTATGAGACCCGAGTCTGATCCGAATGGTTGGAAAGTGGCGGAATATATGGGGGTGGGTCATGTGACGTATGATAAGGTAAGCGCGTAGTAAGCGGTCAGCTTACAATGAGTTGAGAATTGCTCGGTTTGGACAGCCTTGGTCCCGTTTTGGGCAGCGGTGACCCGCTTTTGGGCAGTGAACTCAGTTTGGGTGAACCTGGCTTGGACATCGACATTAATGAGACATATTCCAGTTTCTCCGTCCCAGGGAATGATCCCTCCAGTGGCATCACAGCTTGCTATAAATTTCCCATCTCGTGATACCGCCAATTTAGACACCTCACCGGGATGCCCTACCAGACGTTTCAATACTTTCTTCGTCGTCAATTCCCACAGACAAAGTGTCCTGTCCCTCGAACTGGTGACCATACGCCGTGTGTCGGGCAAAACTGCAACTGCAGAGATGTAGGTGTTGATTCAGACCCTTCTAGCTTCATATTCCAACCAGGATTATCTTCCTTCTGGCCCGAGAAGGCTCTGAACGTTGTGCACCAGGCAGGCAGTTCCTGCCTCGCAGGCTCGTGGCTCATGAGCAGTCGCTTACACCTGAGCTACCTGTGATTAGTTTTCGTCGAGCGTTGTTCGGGTAGTCAAATGGCGTCATGGTCCATGCTGGTGGGCATAACTTTGAGGGGCCATCTGTTTAGATCAGGAGGCAATGGAGTCTGATGAGGAGAGGATGACTCGACGAGGCAAAGTGACCGTTGTCGAGTGGTGGTTCAAGTTCACATTGAGTTCTGATTTGTGCATTTTATCCTGCAGGAAAGGAACTGGGAAGCAATTCTTGATAGTATAGTGACGACGGGAGGAGTGTATGTAAACGTAGTGAATAAAATTTTCGTGCATCCCTAAACTGTTTGTGAGAGCGAGTCCATTAAGTAGTACAATGGAACGAATGAAGTGTACAAGAAGGCAAACATGTATTGTATGAAATCTGTAGGAAGTGCATAGATCATCAGTCGATTAACATAAGTACATGCTTAAAGTGCGACTGACAGATACAAAGGCAACCTACTACTGTTCCCGACACTTGTGCCATAGTGTGCCGTGAGCGACACGACTCAAGTCCAGCTGCAGGGCATTGTTGGGTATCACCAGCATGGTGCCTGGGGAATACATCAAGCCCGAGTATAAAGCGAGCGGGATCCAGAGGAGAAGCCGTCCTTCAGGACACACAATCCATCCCTCCTCGTTCGGGCCTAACGGGCCCGGGGTTTCGGAACCATGCAGAAAGGAAGAGGCGAACTGAAGGGCATGAGTTGGGTTGGATGAAAAACATATTGTAGGTGCTTCGAATGATTGGTGCTGGATTAGAAATTCTAGATCCCACACCCGGATGGTCTTGTCGTATGACCCAGACACAATACGTTTGCCATCAGGCGAGATTGCGACAGACAGAACGGGTGCGGTGTGCCCTCGGAAAGGGGCACACACTGCCTTGCCAGTCTTCATATCCCACACCTGGACGGTCTGGTCATCCGAGCCAGACACGATGCGATTACCATCTGAGGAGATCGCAACGGTGTTAACGCAGTGGGTGTGGCCTTTGAGAGGGGCGCCCAATAGCTCGCCAGTGCCCATATCCCACAAACGGATAGTCGTGTCTCGTGAGCCAGATACAATGCGACATGCATCCGGCGAGATTGCAACAGAGAGGACACCATCAGTGTGACCTTGGAGAGGGGCACTCGATGCCTTGCGAGTCCCCATATCCCACACCTGAATTGTCCTGTCAAATGAACCAGACACTATGCGATTTCCGTCCGATGAAATTGCGACAGACCGAACCCAGCCAGAGTGTCCACTGAGAGCATATGTCTTGCCAGTCTCAATATGCCACACCCGGATTGTCTTGACGTCTGAACCAGACACGATACAGTGTCTGTCCGGCGAAATTGCGACAGACCGGACAGAGTCAGTGTGACCTTGGAGACTAACACCCGATGCCTCCCCAGTTTCCGCATTCCACATGCGGATGCTCTCATCGGCTGAACCAGACACAATGCCCTTCCCGTCCAGCGAGATTGCGACTGACAGAACAGAGTGAGTGTGTCCTTGGAGAGAGCCAACTAATGCCTTCCCAGTCTCTATATCCCACAACCCGAACTGTGGTGTCATCCGAGCCGGACACGATGGAACGACCATCCGGCGAGATTGCAACAGCATTAACAGAGGGAGTATGGCTTTCGAGGGCGGCAACCGATGCCTTGTTCATAATAGTGTCCGCATCCCACACCCGAACCGTCTTGTCGAATGAACCAGAAACTATGCGCTTTCCATCCGGCGAGATTGCGACAGACCACACTCTGTTAGTGTGGCCTTGGAGAGGGGATCCTACTGCCTCGCCAGTCTTCGCATCCCACACTTGGATTGTCTGGTCTTATGAACCAGACACAATACGATTTCCATCCGACGATATTGCTACTGAAAGAACATTGTGTGTATGTCCTTTGAGGGGGACACAAAATGCCTCGCCAGTCTCCATATCCCACACCCGAATTGTCTGGTCAGATGACCCGGAGACGATGCGTTTGCCATCAGGCAAGATTGTGACAGAGAGAACAGGGCCATCGTGGCCTTCGAGAGGGGTGCCCAATGCCGTGCCGGTCTCCATACCCCACACCCGGATTGTGTTGTCTTGCGAACCAGATACGATGCGTTTGCCATCCGGCGAGATTGTGACAGACCGAACCTCGGACGTGTGGCCTTGGAGTGGGGGACCAAATGCCTCGCCTGTCTCCATGTCCCACACCTGAATTGTCTTGTCGTCCGAACCAGACACGATGCGTTTCCCATCTGGTGATATTGCGACAGACAAAACACTGCCAGTGTGGCCTCGGAGAGGGGATCCCAATGCCTCGACAGTCTTCGCATCCCACACCCGGACTGTGTTGTCGCCTGAACCTGAAACGATGCGATGTCCATCCGGCGAGAATGCAACAGACATAACACGGCTGGTGTGGCCTTGGAGAGGGGCACACAATGCCTCGCCAGTCTCCATATCCCACACCTGGATTGTTCCATCCAGTAAACCACATGCAATGCGTTTTCCGTCTGGCGACACTGCAACCGACAAAACTATGCTATTCACGTGGAGAATCTTCTCCATCTGAGGCCAATTTTCGACATGGCCAGCAACGACGCGGGGGGTACGAGGAAACTTTGAGGCGAACTTGCGATACATTCTCGACTGCGTTGGAGCGAACGGCAGAGCGGACAGGTATAAGTGGGGGGTGCTGCGTAAAATGGTGGCTGCGAAAGTTCGGACAAAACGCAGGGTATCCCTGCTAGCGTCACTAACATGCGTGAACTCGGCATGACCCTACGACCACCCCACCACTCATGAGAATTCATTGGGCAAAGAATGAGCTTGAGCTACGCACCGAAAACCAATCTACAATATATGAGAGGGTCATTACCGAGCCGCCGAGGCTTTTCATCAGAGCCAGTGCTTCCAACCACCAAAGAAGGCGCTCTCCATCGAAGAAAGCTTCAACTTCCTTGGCGAGCGATGATTCGAAGGACATGGCTTTCACATGCGTGCCCCAGAATCGACACGAGTAAGATAGTTCAGTCGAAATAGAGTCCTTCACTCGTTTCTCCAATCCAGGGACAGAAGAGTTGGGCAGGTAAGAATTCTCTAGGGAGCAGATGTTGAAGCGAAGCCCGCCCTCCATGACCCGAAGTGAAGCAAAGGCGAGATCATTCTGTACTAATGAAGCCTCAACGAAGAAGTCATGACTGCGCGATTCGTCTGTGAGGAAGTCGTAGAAGGATGCGTGGAGGGGACGTATTGGAGTATGAGAATCCGAGGTGCCGGTCAAAAGCGACCCTAGTGGCCCAATGACCCGGTCCATTTTGTAATCGCAAGTCTCTTCAGGAAAATGCAGTCGTATAGTGGTCAATGCAGGCATGGGAAGCGGTTCCAGCGATGCAAGAATTTGCCCCATCACAGAGCGAAATATGGGCATTCCTTCCTCGCGCTCGTCCTCTGGCATGATGTCTGCCAAAACACGTTTATACATATCATCCAACAGACGCGTTCCTTTTGCGGATACTCCAGCAACCACAGCATTGAACCGACCCTTTGGATCCATGCCGACTCTGTTGGTGCCCTTGATATACTCGCAGGTAAGACGAGCCCATTCAAAGAGGCCATCAGATTTCAGAGCGAGCGCCTTGAAGTGCGCATCGTTGAAGACGTGACGCAGATCTTCTAGCTTATGGGAGATGTAAAGTTGAATGTCGAGTTCTGTGGATACGGGCGAGACGTCGTCCAGGGAAACATGGTGAATATGTGGCGCGGCGTGCAGAGTGTTGTTAATGTCTTCGAGTGGACGGGAAGTGAGGAGAATGCGGAAGTTGGCTGGGATTTCGACTAGTTGTGAGGTGGAAGTGTTCAGTTTACCGGCGAGCAGACGAAGTATCTGTTCCCGGGAATTAGCCTCGCCACTTTCGTCCAATGCCTCGATGACAATCAGGATGGGTGCAGCGATGGCTTTTGAGGCTATGCTTGTCGGTCCGACGATTAGTTCCTGCCATTGTTTTGTGATATCTGGAGTGCGCTTGAGTCCATTGTGATCACGAACTGCTTGCGCCAAGGCTCGCCGCATGATAGGGCTGCAGTCCGCCAATTCGCTTGCGATCGTAGTGAATATTTTATCCTGACGGCAATCCGCTTGCCGAGTGCGATCGAAACAGAAGCATGCACCAAGACCACCATGTGTGATGTACCAGTTGGCTATAGTATGGGCAACAGCGGATTTACCCTTGCCTGCTGTGCCAGACAGCCATAAGACGCGTGGAGCGCCTTCCTCGGTGCTACTAATCCAATTCTGAATATCCTTCAGAAGGTCTAGCCGAGTGTTTGGCAAACAACATTTAGACGGGTTCAGTCCGGCACCCGTGGCGTACTCCATGCCTATGAGGTCCAGACTCTCAGCTATGTCAGGGGTCGTGGAATGTCAGATAAGGCTAAAAAAGACCTAACAACCGACTCTTACCTATATTGTGAACGATCACGACGGTATCACGAGCCGCTCGGTCTCGGAATTGCTGCATAAGACTGTCGAGGACATTGTTGTAGTTCTGGATCGTGGCGTCCGTTTCATCGAAAACGTGCTTGCCAAGTCTCATCCCTATACAAACAAGCAACATTGAATCTCAGGGGACGAGGTAGTGGGATCAACTCACAGGCACTCTTCGTCTCAGAGTAATGGCCGATAAAATCAGCGCACTCCAGGGTCTGCTTCGCTATCTTCCCATATATCGCTAGCATGGACTGAATTTTGGTCAATTCCTCCTCTTCCGTGATGAAGGTATAAACTTCAGAGATCTTTGAGAGCAGACTGGAAACAGCGTCATCACGGTCTGCCTGATCAAGAATCATCTGTTACCGAAACTTCGTCAACCTGCGACGGCGATGATTGAGAAAGAAGCCTACCTTGGAAGCGCAAGTAAAGATACTCAATGCCACCTTCGCGTAGGGATGGACCTGCGTATGAATGTCAGTCACGTACAGAAGAGAGATAGATGGTTGTACATTTGCGATCTCATTGGCAACGGAGTTAAACGCCTTCAAGGGTTTAAGAAACGCGGTGAATTTATCGATGGCATCAGAAACAGATTGTAGGTTGCTGGCCGCTGAAGAAGTATTTTGGGCAATTGTTTGGACCTGGCTGATGCCGGTGAGACCTTTGGTAGCATTGGCGATTCTTTCGTTCACAAATTTCTGGTCGAGATGCTCGGCCTGAGTATAGACGTCAGCACATTGTCAAAAGAGACTGATGAAAATATTCCGAACTTACTTCTATGATCCCTGAATTAGAAGACTGCTGATGATGTGGTTCGAGAGTGGGAGCGGTGAGATCCTGCAGAAGCGATTAGTACCAATCATAGTACAAGGAGCACACTCAGAATTGAGATTGCACATACCTTGTTTGACTGAACGGGTGGGATGTCCTGTGGACTGGAACTTGCAGCCGTGGGTTCAGGGTTGGGAGACTGTCGAGCGCTTGAAGCGAAGCGCTTGGTCACCTTGCCGAAGAGTTTGCAAACTGACCCCGTGGGTCGTCCACGAGACCCATTCCCCGAAGGCGAGAGAGAGCACGACTGTGATCATTAGAAAGAATGCATAGTTGTAAAGACGAAAGTTCATACATCGTGACTAGCTGCCCTCCTGCCTCTCTTTTGTACCACATGAGGGTCTGAACGACTTGGCCTCAACCACCGCCAGGGCGTCTTCCGAGGAGGGTTGTTTTCATCCATCCAGAAAGTGGGAAGGATGGTTGAGTATGCGTGTTAAGAGGTTTCTTGGTGCAAATGAAACGAGGAGCGTGGTGGGTGGTGGGTAGCACGAAAGATAGACGGCCGTCTGCTGCATGTCTGCAATGAGGATTAGTTACATAAATTATGAAGATGCGTTTGGAAGCGCCCATTATCAATTGGCTGGACTAATAATGTATCATGCTGGAACGTTATCGAAGGCTGAGCGCTGAGGCAGGGCCATAAGGAAACCTCGTGGTTGTTCGGAGCTTGTTGCAAGATAGGCTCGTTGGAATATGTGAATCAAACTTCTGTTTTCAGGCGGAAAGTTGACGCCAGCTGAATGAGGTTGGACTCTGGAGTGGTCGAGCATGAGACCAGGGAATATTCAGCGCTGCAACGGCCGTGGGGACATTCACGCATGGGTCGGCAACACAATTCACAGTGGCAGATCGATCTCGATGAAGACGCCACAATCTGTTTCTACCCGATCATGCCGCAGGTCGCGAACGCGTCTTCAATACCCCATTGACAGAGCAAAGTATTACAAGCTTTGGACAAGCTTTGGAATTGGCCTCACGTCGCGGACCGCATACTGCAATTGTAGAAATTCAGTTCGCGATCCGGTTCGTCGCACTTCGTCTGTTGTCAACAAATCTTTCACTTCAAG
Organism: Suillus weaverae; assembly: GCA_016767475.1. Classification (NCBI taxonomy): domain Eukaryota; kingdom Fungi; phylum Basidiomycota; class Agaricomycetes; order Boletales; family Suillaceae; genus Suillus; species Suillus weaverae. The sequence continues at coordinate 124,978 of MU179370.1, read as the reverse complement.
ATTGACCTTTAACTTAGCTCGTGAACGAAGCTGCAGAGTTTCGCTACCGTTCAGGTGGACACTTCTCTATTGGTGGGCTGACCACCGACCATGTCCGTGCACGGTGGGTCATGGCGGACTATATCATTCACAGAGCCCAGAAGAGTTCTTCATGGGCGCATCTGGTCTCAAGGTACGTCCTGTCCCATCGTACTGCTACAAAGCTCTAAATGAACTCATTAGCCGCTAGGTCGTAATCCCCCGCTCCCCAATCCAATGCAAAGGCCTCCTCCTTTCAGCCATCCGCGATCCCGACCCAGTCATATTCATGGAGCCCAAAGCCCTCTATCGTTCTGCAGGTACATTCCCCTCCCCTACCTCCTTGCATACATGCATCAATTTAATTTTACCCACAGTCGAACAAGTCCCAATCGACGACTTCGCCCTCGCCCTCTCCCGCGCCGAAATCCTCATCCCAGGATCCGATCTAACACTCCTCACATGGGGCACCCCCGTCTACCACTGCGAATCCGCCCTCCGCCTCCTCAACTCCCCACCACCCTCACTCGCACCACTTATCCCTCCCTCCTTATGCAGCGCCAAATTCGAACTCATCGATCTCCGAACGATATTACCATGGGACATAGAAACAGTCATAGAGAGCGTGCGCAGGACAAAGAGGCTCATGATCGTACACGAAGCTGGTATGACGGGTGGCGTCGGGGGAGAAATCGCCGCCGAGGTCGGGAAGAGGGCTTTTTTGAGGTTGGAGGCGCCTGTGAGGAGGATTACGGGGTGGGAGTGAGTGTCGTTTTTATTTCCTTTGTCTGTTCTCCCCTCTGGGTTCTGATGACATTGTTAGCGTCCCAACTGGGCCGCAGTTTGAGAAGTTTAATATGCCGGATGTGGTTAGGATTTTGGATGGGATTTTGGAGACGCTTAGTCACTGATACTAGTTGCTGATTTACGCTGCTCCTCAAGCTGGCTTTGCGCACACGGCGTAGCGTAGGGGATGTATGGTTAATGATGTAGTGCATTAGCACGCACGTATACCTGGATGAGTGTAATACCAACATGTTTTGGGGTGCGGAAGATGTTGAATGTATCCGTGAGAGGAGGAGTTTTGCATAGATGCGAGTCATCGAACACTTCGTTGCCATACATTTATCGTTCAACTGAAAGGAGTCAAGGTAGTCGGTGGTGGAGAGGGACTCGGATGTGTAAGCATTGAAGAATCTTTGATCTACGTTCATGTTGTGAGCCAGTATACGATACAAGTACAAAAGGATACAAGAAATGTCGAGATAACTGCATGAAAAGTCTCCGTGTTTTCAACTTACATCACCCCTAGCTGCGGGGCTTGCAACAAACACCCTTCACCCCTATAACCTGAGTGAAAGATTATCAATTGAGGACGGCAGCATGGTTAACATGACTAAAAAGACTCACCAGCGAACCAAGCAAGCAAGTCGGCTTTCTGAGCTTCGTCACATGCGGCCATCAGCGTTCGGTAGCACTCGAGTGCTTCGATCCTACACGCCCGGAAGAGTATAAGGCAATTACACATGTTTATGTTTTGCCACAATGACTGGAGGTCCCACCCAAAGATCTGCAAAAAAGCGTGGTTGAGCATCATGTTGAGTCGGTTGCATTGTACTTATCGACGTACCACGACGAACTCCGCGTATGTAGAAAAGTCCATTGTTTGAATGGAACAGCTATTACCGATTCTGATAGCGGCAGTGATGTACTCGATGGCTTCGTCGAGAATGTTGCCATTCAAAGCAGTGAGTCCCATTTGGGCGTAGAACTATGTCTGATGCGAATAATCAGTCTCTAAACACGAACTGGAATGGATACTCACTTGCACGACATTACAAGCAAGAAGATCGGCATCTCGAGAAACGTTGGCAATGTCTTTAACACACATGATTGCATCTTCTTGTGAATTTGCATTGAATATTGGAATAGCCTGGAAATCATAATGAAGCACGGAACATGTAAGAAAAATGCAACTAACCTTGATCAGATAAAGGAGATGATGGGTTGCTGAATCTCCAGTCGCCAACTTCAACGCGAGATCAAATGCACTACACGCTTCCCGAATCCGCCCTTTTCCGCAGAGGGCAATGCCCTTGGACATATAGCCTGCCGCTGAAATTTGAATGCTAATGGACTATGTCACGATCTTAGTATATATTACAAGGGTTCAGTGTTAGTCGGTATAACTCACCTGATTTGCATCTTCAAGCGCGGCGTCCCACTGACATTGGTGTGCCAAAATGATTGAACGATTCCCATAGCAGACGTAGTTGCTGGAATTTGCCGTGATGTCTCGTGTGCATATCTCCACAGCCGTAGACAAGTTCCCCGTTGTGCATGCAGTGCGGGCGGCCGCGGACATAGTGAGGATGACGATCTGTGGTATGCTCGAATTGCGTTATGAGATTCAATAATGAGAACATGCCTTGTGATTGACTTCCACTTGAATATTTGACTACAATCCGCAAGATGAGGTGACAACATCATGAGAAATCAACGGGAACATACCGACACCAGTCCCGTGGAGGGTAGTAGCCACTGTGATATCATCCGGTCATCGCCTCCGCTGAAAATGTACTTGCCATCCACGGAGAATGTGACGCAAAACGCGCCGGCAGAGACCTTGAGTATGTTGGATTGAATCGGGAACGGCCAGAGGCGGACACTGCTGTCACTAGATGCAGAAGTGATGATGGTAGTGGACTCATTGACAGAAATGGCGTTGATCTGGTCAGTGTGACCACGGAGGGCGTCGCAGATCTCGATCCACGTCGATGCATCCCACACCCGAATGGTAGCATCGCGTCTACCGCCCCCTGAGAGAAGGTATGTTCCCTGGAGCGTCCACGTGAGTGTAAAGGTGCCACCTGAATGGCCCTTGAGCGTTTTGATGCACTCCATAGTTCCTGGGTTATAAATGCAGATATTCTTCTCCGTCACGATAGCAAGACGTTCGCCAGATGACGAATATCGAACGCAGCAGACACCTGCATCAAGAGTGATTCACGTGCAATCCAAACACATCACTGGGATGCCCTACCAGACGTTTCAATACTTTCTTCGTCGTCAATTCCCACAGACAAAGTGTCTTGTCCCTCGAGCTGGTGACCATACGCCGTGTGTCGGGCAAAACTGCAACTGCAAAGATGGATTCGTGATGACATTCAAAAGTTTGTGATAATTGTGTGACGCATGAAGTCGATTGCGTCACCAGAGTGGGCTGCGACACCATTTTACTAGAGGTTGAGGAGGGCTTGTCAATGGTAGAGGGATTGCAAGTGTCTTGCACTGAGCTGCAGAGGTGTGTCTGCTGTGCGTTTTTATACTGTCTCAGTGTTCATTAGATTCAGACGCGCAGGAACTGAGGAGGCCCTTATGGTAAGCGAATATGCAAGTTTATGGGCACATGCGTCCGACAACTTGTGAACCAGCCAGCGCAAGAACTCATTCAATCTCCACCATTTTCCAAGGCAAGACACTTCTTTCCCGCATGGTTATGACCGCACTGGCTCACTGCTACGTTTATGATGTTGATATGTTACATGGAAATTATTACGACCCGGGTCCGCGCAAACCTCTTCACCGTCCAAGTGACTGGCCGTTTGAAATCACTCATCAGCGTTCACTCGAAGTCTCCTCCATGTTTAGTTTAAATCAATCGTTCGTTCATTCGAAAGCATTCATTGTATACCTCCATAGATCCGATGTTTTGAGTGAGCAACTCCCGCGTGCTCTTGCCTCCTCCTCATCGAGTCGCCTCCTATTTCAGTGTGCGTTTTCATATTCCCCGACACGAAATTAATCGCCACTTGGGTATAAACTTATGGGATCCCATCGCAGGCTTTTGAGATATCCCTCAGTGTGGCGTAACAGGTTATTCTTTTTACTTTCGGACATAATGCTGAACCATGAGTCTGCAGGAAGCCATTTCACCTTTGAAGCTGATGTGCTGAAATTTTACGTCCATCTATTCTATCTGTGCTAGCATGGTATACATTCCATATCGTGTTCTCGTCAGATTCATCTCCTCGCCCATCCGTACCTACCGCCGCAAAATCTCCATGAGATTCTGGAAACACCATATCATAGGGACACTGGTTGCAACTTGCTCATCGAAGATCTTACGGTATTTATTTCTTGTTTGCCCGCAAGGCATTTGCTTCTGATCCTTTTTCCAATGATAGCAATCCCGCGGGACATCAGGACTTGAGCAGTTTTCTAGCGAGGTCCTCGTTACTAAACCGCTTGTGCAACAGTATACAGCCAAAATCAGGACATGTCAAGCGTGATCACTACTCTAGATTTAACTACAGTATCACCATAAATAACGGCACCCTCTAATTAGCGCCCCTACACCGTGCTTGGAAGCCCCATTGTGGCAACATGTGTCTGTCCCTCGTGCTGATCGGTCCCCGTACAATCACCCCATCACGGAATCCTAAGTACTTCATTTTCTCTCATGATATCCGACTCGGTGCAGCGTTCGCAATGTTCACTCAACCACATGACCGGGATATCGTGGAGGACTTGCCCAGCCTGTCCAAGCCACTGCACGCTTTCCTGACGACCACAAGGAAAAGTTAGGGACGGGATACGATTCACAATGTAGGAGCTAACAGTGGTAGTATTGAAGACAGTGTAACGTAAGGGCGTTTCATCATACGACTTGTGCATTAGCGAAACACGAAGAAAAAAATTGACCGAGGCAAACACGTATTTGACATAGTGTGTGTAGATCTCCATCTTCGATTCATGAGATGTGCACATCCCAAGGGCGCAGGTGACATACGTATCACGAAGATAGGGCAGCCTCCTGTTCTCAACACTTGTGCCAAGATGTACCGTGTGCGAGATAGCGTAAGTGTTGCCGGGTACATATATCAGCGGGTGAAAATTGGGTGGGATCCAGAGAAGAAGCTGTTCGTCGGGACCTACGACCCATCCGTCTTCGTTCGCGGTGACAGAGACTGGAGTTGAAGAATCTTGGAGAAAGGAGGGGGTGGGATGAATAGCGTAGGTTGGGTTAGGTGAAAAGCATATCGCAGGTGCTGTGAAAGAGTGGTGCTGGCTGAGATATTCTATATCCCACACCCGGACGGTCTTGTCGAATGAACCAGATACAATGAGCTTGCTGTCGGGTAAGATTACGACGGACCAAGCAGTTCCAGTGCGCCCTCAAAAAGGGGCGCCCACTGCCTCGCCAGTCTTCATATCCCACACCCGAGATAGTCATGTCATCTGAACCGGACACAATGTGATGCCCATTTCGCGAGATCGCAACAGCCAGAACAGGTCCAGTGTGCCCTTGGAGTGGGGCGCCCAATGCCTTGCCAGTCCCAATATCCCACACACGGACAGTTGTGTCACTTGAATCAGACACAACACATCGTGTATCTGGTGACACTGCGACAGACCAGACCCAGTTAGAATGCTCCTCGAGAGGGGCGCCCAATGCCTTTCCTGCTCCGCATTCCACACCCAGATTGTCCTATATACTGAAGATACAACGAGCTTTCCATCCGACGAGATTGCAATAGACGCAACCCAGATACTGTGGTTTTTGATAGGAGAACCGAACGCCTCGCGAGTGCCCATATCCCACATACGGATGGTGTCGTTAAATGAACCGGACACAACACGAGTTCCATCCAGTGAGATTGCAATAGAGTGGACAGTGCCAGTGTGGCCTTGTAGAGGCGCACCCAAAACCTCGCCAGTCCCAATATCCCACACCTGAATGCTAGCATCATCTGAACCAGACACAATGTAATGTCCATCCGACGATATTGCAACCGACTGAACAGAGCCAGTGTGGCCCTGGAGAGGGGCACCGAAAGCCTGACCAGTCCCCATATCCCACACCCAAACTGTCTTGTCATACGAACCGGACACGATGCGATGTCCATCCTGCAAGATTGCAACAGAGTTGACAGGGCCAGTGTGGCTTTGAAGGGAGGCAGCCGGTGATGCCTTGCCTGCAATGGTGTCGGCATTCCACAGCCGAATTATCCAATGCGTAGTTCTAAAGACGAAAGTCCATACATCGCGATTGGCTGCCCTCCTGCTTGTCTCCTCTACCAAATGAGGGTCTGAATGACTTGGCTTCGACCATCCCCAGCGCTTTTTCCAAGGAGAATTGTTTTCATCCATCGAGTAACTTGAAGTGGGAAGAATGATGACTCGGTGTGCATGTTAAGAGGTGTCTTGGTGCGAATGGAATGAGGAGCGTGGTGGGTGGTACGACAGATAGACAGGCGTTCTGCTGCATGTCTGCAATACGAATTAAATTGCATAAATAATGGACAGGGCGCGTTGAAAGTCCTTCAAGGGCGAACGGGAAGAATACGTGGTCCAGAAACGGATGACAAAAAGTAGCACTAATATGATAGCAACGAGGATTAATCCAAGAGTATTGCAATGATCGTAGGCATCGAAGAACTTGATGAAATCGATACTAGTCCGGCCTTCGATGACGATGTGCCACAGTGCAAATCACGAATTTGCTGAAAATGTTGAAAGATACGTACATAATTAGCGTCGTGGAACTGCACAAAGAGAAATTGTACATGGTGGAAAGACGCAACTGAGAAAGACGCGGTATGGTTGAAACATTATATAATTGAGATAACCAATTGGACCGGTCGCATCAATGGAATGGATTATCCAGAGACGGTCGACCCAGAAGAACATCATCAGATCATCGAGTCAGATCGAGAAAATTTCCCAGTATCGGGTGGTGGTGTCCGGTATCAGTGGCCAGTCTTCTCATCCGTAACCATTAATATTGCTACTATTAATGCAGCTTGGAGTTGGCATTGAGTTGTGAATATTGGAAACCAACAAGAAAGTTTTGCCATGATGATCCAGTCCGCGGAAAATCAGACGCGTACCTTTGGACTCCCGGATTAGACCAGCCCATTGATTCTAAATATGCTCTTTCTCCGAGAATCGCAACATGCCGCATCACACAAGAACTCAGCCTCACTTCAGGTGTACACCTTCAATTTGACATAATGTATTGGTGGCTAATTCACGTTGTGCGCTGATGACGAACGGCACAGACGACATTTAAATGATGTTCTCTAGAATGTAAGGGGGAGACATCAATCAATGGGAGCGACCTAGGAAATGAAATTTTGCTGGGGAAGGCTGTTGTATATCGGACAGAGCTGCTTCCAAGCATCTAACGCTGACCGTCAGACCCGGTCTAGTTCATGGTACTCGGTGCTTACCATTGACAGGCTGTGAAGCCGCCACATCTTCAGGAGCCTCTGCAAATACTAAGGCCAACCCACTACGAGACAATTAATTCGGGTCCAGGCTCAGTGAAAGGAGCAGCTCACGTGTATAGATGCCATTCGATATGACTACACAAAGACCGAAAATCATCGGCAGCGAAAAAGACATAAATACAACACTTACCAATGCAACAGCCAAGGCCCAGGGTTGTCGGTGATGAAGCGGATAGTCACATAATCACCGGCGCTACCAGTGGACACGGCATCACGCATGACGGGGTTGACATAGTTATAACTGCTACTGCCAGCGCTTCTGACAACAGCGAAGCTGTGCTATGAACCATTTGTTATAGTCCATCGGGTGTATGTAGATGACATGCCAAGACGTACCCCATGCAGGTGGAATGGATGCTGTCAAAATTTGTCAGTCTCTGTAGATCAAGGACATACATGACGTATTGAAATGGACTCACAGGCCCCCCTGAGAGAACACTGGCATTGACTGAAATTTCGATAACCTTATTCCGTGGCAGAGTGTATACAGTGCCGTTAGGTGCAAAATCCGCCGCCGTCATAGCACCGCTCAGTATCTGCAGTAGAACAGGAATACTGGGAGAAGTGTACTGGACATTATTGATGAAGAAGATGAAACGGGTTAAATTAAACCCAATCACAACGTCAAGTTTGACGTCTGGTTCCTGCAGTAAACGAGACGGAGGCGGGTACAAGGGGTGAAGGCTAGTCTCATTCAGAGCTGCCGAGCTTAAGGTTGTCCTGTTCTTGGGGTCTGCATTGGGAGAGCATGCATATCGTAAGATGGCTGTGGCATTTGTACCTTCACTGGGGACGACATGCACCCAATAGTTGTCGACAGGCTGGTTTGTCTCAAGAATGAAGGAGTATCGTTGCGAAGCGTGGATCTGAATAGAGTCCACCACGAGCGGCTTGACGTATTGGCCATCAGCTTCGATTATAGTAAGATTATGGCCGTCGATCGAGAAAATGAAGTTGGGCTTGCACGCCATGTTTAGCAAGCGGAAGCGATATCGTTTTCGTGGCTGAACGTTGATGACGGCGAAAGGCACATCCGGCCCTCCAACATAACGGCCAACACCGTTGATAAGCACCGAGTTGACAGCCGCTGGTTCCTGTACTTGAGGCGATGGTAGGTGATACCTGCAAAGCAAGCTGTTTTAACCACAGGAAAAAATCCATCAGCCTTTGTTTCTTACCAGTCCATCAATGTGATAATGGTAGACTCTTCAGTCAAATGTGAGAAGCGCAACTCCGTTTGGTCGAACTAACTCACCGTCATCAATGTCATACAATGAACGGTATGGGTCGTGGGGATCGTATATGATCAATGGACCTCGTAGACCGTCACAATATTGGACCTGAACTTAATTCAGTCACCGACACGTGAATAAAAAAGAGATCGAACCCCGTAATGAGAGTGGTACCAGTAGGTTCCTACTTGGTCACCAGAACTGAACTCGTATAAAAAAGAGTGTCCTGGAGCGATGGGACATTGCGTAACAAATGCCACGCCATCCATTTGGTTACTGTGGTGTTGGAATAGTCCATGCCAGTGCTGTTTACGATAGACATCGTTGTAAGCTCCCATGCATTTACTAGTCGGTGCTTACGATACTGGTACTCGTTAGCATCGACTCGTTACTCAATTGGTTCGTGACGTTGATCTTGAACGTATCCCCCTTCATACACACGAGGTCAACCAAGAGTTTGCGCATGCAAAGTAGATACCACCTTCTGAGCCATGATAGTGGGTCCGGGATGAGTGCCGCCGGCAAGAACTGCCCTGTAATGACTTCAGCAATCAAATAGGTCGAAAATGTAGCAAACACTGACGACCTGGTGAACCCGTCTGGAGATACATTGCTATTAGCAATGACGAGCTCAGACACTGGGCCAATAGTCACGGCGTGACTGTGGAGGCTTGCCAGAAAGCACAGGAATACATAGAGTTGGAACATGACCCACTGGCAACGCTCAAGTCAATAGGAGGACGACCACGAGCGGAACGCAACGCATCCTTCAGCTTAAGTAGTGCCGCTGGTATCGCCCTCTGGATCTCAGTCGGCCTATATATCTTCCGATTCGTAGATCAAAATAATCAACTGAGGCAGAATGAAAAATTTGATTACTTGTCAAAAGGCCTTGGCTTTAGAATGTGATTGCGATATTGTCCAAGCGATATGAGTTTTCGAAGCTTCGATGGATCTTTCGTGACGCCTGCGCTGCATAGTAGTTGCATAGTAACTAATGGCAGATTGGGCTCTGTAAACAGAAGATCAGCTTACAGCGGTTTTCAGAAGCGCGAGTAGCTGCCGCCCTCCGCTGCCACGTCACCTGTTACTGTGTTGAATGAACACCCGACAAAGTGATGGGCCAAGTTGAATTATATCTATATCTCCGCAGTTAAAAACATACCGCCATCCAAAAGTATGTTATTGTCGGAATTTGATTCGTTTGACCACACTGCGGCAACGTCTTGGAGCCATCAAACCGACAGTTGGTAGATCATGGTGGCTGCTGAGGTCAGGTGACAGATTTGCGACCTTCTGAAGCACTATCAGGTACCATTGTTATTCCGCAAGGGACGGATAATTTGAAGATGGAGGCTATAATGTGATTGGTATAGATACAGAACCAAGAGGCTGTAGTGGTTGTAGACATGATGTAATCATGAGCGCCTCGTCGGATCAATGGAAAAAGGGGAGTAAGGGACCGCCCAATCGCCCCCACTCAAGTTGGAACACTATTTTGCGAAGGGCTGCTTGCCCTTGAGCGGACATGAAATCCATCTGATCTTGTGGGTGAACAATATGGGCGAATAGTTCAGAGCAGATAGCAGTATAAATTGGGAAAGTACCGGCAGGTTGTACAGAGGAATTGGCACCATTGATATGTGTGCACTGGAGTCAGCTTTTGTAGTATACGGTAAGTTAGCTGTGTACTGGATCGTCGAGGCCGCGTTCGGTTCATTGAAGACACGTTATATTTTGGGCAAATGATTATGATGCATTTCTCTTAATCCTATTCGTCGTCATCTCATCAAGTCTGAATGCACCTGTTGAATACTGGAAGACATTCGTGGCATGCATTAGTAGGCACAATTAAATTTACCATACCTTGGGAATGCGAGGGTTCTTTTGTACACGATGCTACACGATTAGCCCAAGAGGAACGTCTGTCAGGTTTATTAATTTTTGAGAAAAAAAAATAGCCAATTGGAATGCCTACGAAGTTTAACCACAGTGATCATAAGCCTAGCATTGGCTAGCAATGGAATTTACAAATTATGCAGGTCGGCATTCCACAGCCGTACGAAATGGAATTAGTTCGAGGCAGAGATGTAAAGCAGTAACTAGCACTTACCTGGGCCATAGGTTTGCCTGCATTGTCATTCTGGTCACTCTGACATATGGTGAGTGCAACAACACTACCGCACCTCGCGCAGTCGACGGCCAGCCTGTCGGACCAGGTTAATGGTTGTCATGCGCAATATTATTACACCAGGAATATAAGGCAGTATGAGGGCGGAACTGAACGACGGAGTGCCTGATAGCGTCCGCGGCTCGTGCGAAGGCGGAGAAAGAGCTGGCGAGCAACGAGAGGTGGCGCGAAGGCAGAGAAAGAGACGGCGGGCAATAACAGAACTGATGGGCAGACAGACCTTGACGCGCACTGGCCGGAACCTCCCGAAAGACGCGACATTTACCTTAGACTCTAACTTAGATCCTTGCACCAGACTCACCAATTCTCGGCATTGCGGCAAAAACGACACCAGCAGGATTTGAACCTGCGCACGGAAACCGTAAGAGATATCACGTGTTCGAATCTCTCGCCTTAACCACTCGGCCATAGTGCCATTACCATTTTGACCGCTCTGCACCGTGGAAGCCTGCGTTCTTACAATTTAGACACTTATAAGCAACCGCGCACTTGTCCCAGATTGATACAGTGAGCACTGAGCCCCAGTGAAAATTGACAAGAATGAGGTAGATAAATAGCAATAGACGTCCAAGTATAAATTGAGATAGATAGAAATCTAAGGAATTCGAGACGGCAAAACTCTTATTTTGTGCAAGATGCAAAGAACTTTTGCAAAGGTAAAAAATGTAAGCATGTCAGACTTTGATTGCATACTTTGCAACAAACTTTTATTGCCTAATGTAGGAAGGCCTACAGTGTACTACCAGTACCTTTCACATAAGATTCACACTTGTTGAGTTAAGGCATGTAAACCACTATTTGAAACAATTTGAGTACCTAGTATTAGTATTAGACATCTAAATAGTACTACCAATGCAATGTTTTATTTTTTTTCACAATGTTGAACATGCTTGATGATTTAAAATATTGAGTGCTCGAATGTCACACAAATGTGGTACATCTTTGCACCTGGCCTTCCCAGTATGTAAGCCTTATTAGGCTTGGTGATTACACATCTCACCAAGTTTAATTAGGCTCGGTTTCAGTTAAACTCCAACACCAGGGATAAATCACGCCCCAAATACCCATTTTACCTTACAGCTATCCTACCTACCCTACCCAAACAGGGAAGCCCTGTTCAGCTATACATCCCGCCTCTCTGCCAGTGTAAGGAACTTCCCATAACCTTGTGAAGGGCGGCTTCCCACGCCCTTTGCTCCTCACCCCTACGCCGTCAACACTGCAGGGCAGTCTAATTGACTCTAACGCACAATCATTGACAGCCTGAGTGGCTTGATACTGTCCTAGTCACTGTTCCACCCTGCAAACACCTCTGTTCTTCTCAATACCACCCTGCAAACACACCTTCTCTCGATACCATCCTGTCTAACTGCACGCTATCTCTCCCATCCCTGCTGGTGCTACTCTATTCATGCTACCTGTCATGCCTCGCGAGACAGGGTCTTACAAGCTGAAAGGCCTCTCCAGATCTGTCATATCACATCACTATAGAGGGCAACATCACCAGTTGCACGTACTCTCAGCTGGCAAGCAAGCACAGCATCTTGAGGCAGCAGCAGCCAAGCACCAGGCCCAATTTCAAGGTAATAGTACATTTATTTTGTTCTATCACTACTCATCTCTCATTATCATATATGTTTTGCACACTGTTTACCTCATTCTTGCCACACTCACCTCACACCATCTGTCATGTTTGGGCAGGCAGTGCAAACACCAAATTTCCAGTGCATTTGCGCGGTGGTTTGGTATAGGCACTTTCATGGCACTTAGGGATGAGATACGATACGAGTTTGTCTTTCAAGAACTCAACAAAATCACACTACATTATGCTACCACTACCGCATGTCTGAATATAAATCATCTAAATGTTGAATATTTGAAAGTAAAGCAAAGTGCGAAGACCAAAGTATAGATCTGAACAGATTAGAAAAAGATGGTGTTTGAAGAGGTTTGAAAAATGTAAATTAAAATGTAGAGCTGAACATACTATTGATATTGGTAAAGTCAAATGAAGATTCGTCAACATGCGCTGATGATGACTGTGTAGAGCCTGAAGGGCCATAAATTTGATCCAACCTAGCCAAAGCAGCATCAAAATTGAAGGGACCGTTATTATGATTGTTACTGTCAAGGGAACCGCTGGATGACTCAAAGGTAGGGTTGGGAGTGAACACAGGTGGCTCAAAGGTAAGGTTGGGGTTGGTAATGGATGGGCCGAAGTTGAGGGTGGCACCCGATGGCTCAAAGGTAGGGTTGGGAGTAGTTTCAGATGGCTGACAGAAAGAAGATGCCCCAGGAGTAGCATTAGATGGCTGACGAGGAGAGGGTGGGGGAGTTGTCTGCCCACGATGATTGTCCTCATCATTCTCCTTGTCATTGTTGTCGATAGTCTCAACACTTTTGTATTTCTTGCGAGCTGTATTTTTATCCTTATTGTTAGTAGCTGCTGGCCTCTTGCGCTTCTTCCCTTTGTCGGATCGGGTGCGTCGACGAATATCTTCAATCTGGCCACTCTTGAGCTCCTCGTTGCGCTCCTCATAGAGTTTAGCAAATTCTTCGTCCGATAAAGTCTTCCAGCATGTGATGTGTGTATCCCACATGTTGAAAAGCCTTTCAAGCTCTGAAAGAGAGCTAGATACTTTGCTAAGGTTAACGAAAGGAATGTTGTCGGGCCATCCCACAATTATAACCTGGTAGCGTTGAACAATGTTCCGGAAATAGTGAATCCATTGCATGTTGGCACGAGGATCCCCAGTGATAGTTCCTATAGTGTAGTGTTGAATCAATACATCATGATGAACATGAAAAACTTACGAAGGCCTGCATTAATAATGTCATGGATGGCTGCACGCACTTCAGAGACACACT
>MU179370.1:0-103702 GCA_016767475.1 Suillus weaverae | reverse complement strand
GACATTGGCCCTCTGAAATGACAGGTTTTGTGACGGAGATGTACAGTATTATCACCCGATTCATCAGAGAACTCATGAGTCCTTGACATGGTAGCCATGGGAACTATAGGACAACATAAATATGTTTGTGCTAAATATCGCTATGTATACTGCGAGAAATATGAGTTAACAGTACATAGCTATGGATGTCTGAAATTCTAGGTTACCATGAGGAATTTGCGACAAGGTCACGACTTTGCACCATTGCAACCTGCAAGTTATAAAAGCGTAATTAGGTACAGCTTGTTGAGCAATATCATATTCCGTTATTGATGTTTGGAACTACAATGTTATTCAAGGCTTTATCGTGGACAACGTCATTAGCATACAACAATAAATTTGACTTGTTAATACATATGCGTAGATTAACACACAAATCTATGTTACAATGAGGAATTGGTGACAATGTTGCGACACTGCCACATCACCACCAGCAAGGATCACAGCATAGTCACCTGACCTTCCCAATAAGTAGGCCTTATTATAACTGGTGATTACGTGTCTCACCAATTATAATTAGGCTTGGATGCAGTGAATCTCCAACACCAGCAATAAATATTGCCCCAACTGCCCTTTCTACCTTAGAGGTCCTCTTCTACCACCGCCCAAAAGGGTAGGGCCTGTTCAGCATTACATCCCACCCTCTTCAAGCATCCGGCACTTCCTGTACCTCCCCGATTACAGTAGCCGTTGTGAAAGGGCGCGCTTCCCACACCCTTTCCTCCTTGCTCCTACGTGCTCAACGCTCACCATACACCATCACCGACTATTCAAGTGGCTGGGCATCACCCTAGGCATTATCCAATCTTGTCAATGTGTCCACGCACCCCCTTTATCACGTTTCCTTTCACCATCTGCCTGCACACTGTTATCCTCCATCCTGCCACTGTACTCAGCTCACTGATCGACATGCCTTGCAGGACAAGTTCTTCGAGGCTCAGGGGTCTATCAAAATCTATAATATCACATAGCTTGAGAGGGCGCAGACATCAGACACATGTGCTGCCAGCTGGCAAGCAGTGTCAACGCCTCGAGGCAGCAGCAGTGAGCCACAAGGCCCAGTTCCAATGTATGTAAACTTTTTCTTTTTATTATCGCTACTACACTAAGCTCTATCATACAGAGACATGTCAGACTATGGTATGAATGTTGATGTGCCACCATACATGGTGCCTGTCAGTCGAGGACTATGAGATGGTAGTTGGGCACCATACTCAGCAACATTTGACTATCTTGTGCAGTGGTGTTGTATACAAACTCCCAATAACCCATGTGCTTTTTTGCTGGTTAATATAATCATGATATCACGACTGTATGTATGTCTGACTGAAGTATGAAACATTAAAAATCTAAGGATGTGCCTCAAACAGCTTTGCTGAAAATGATGTAAGTGAAAATGCAGAATGCCAAGGCTTCGAACAAGATGCTGTACGTTAAAGTGTAGAATTAAACATATTGAAGTTAGTGAAGTCAAGCATAGAGTTATCAATACCAGCTGATGATGATCCCACTGAGTTCAAAGGGCCGAAAAGTCAATCTAACATATCCAATGCGGCATCACAATTAAAGGGCTCAAGTTCAGAACTCCTGCCTATGTCAGGAGTGGCATTAGATGGTTGACGAGGGGGAGCCGAAGAGCCGAATTGCTTGAAGGTAAAATCAGCGGGAGTGCTGCTGAGGGTGGGATCAGGAGTGGCACCAGATGAGTTGTTGAAGGTGAGGTTGGGAGTAGGTGCATGAGTCATCTCCCTGTCATTGTCATTGCCATTGTCCTCGCCAATGTCTGCGTCATCGTTCTCCTTATCGCTGTCTTCGATAGTCTCCATGCTCTTGTACTTCTTTCGTCGAGTTGCATTTCCGTCATTAATAGTAGTAGTTGGCCTCTCGCACTTCTTCCCTCTGTCAGATCGAGTTCATCAGGTAGTTTCTGAGATCTCGCCACTTTTGAGCTTTGCATTGCATTCTTCACGGAGCTTTGCAAATTCTTCATCTGTCAAGGTCTTCCAGTGCGTAATCCCTGTTTCACACATGTCAAAGAGCTTTTGGAGCTCTGGGAGGGCGCTAGAAGCTTTGCTAAGGTTGACAAATGGGATATTGTCGGGCCATCCCAC
Source organism: Suillus weaverae (assembly GCA_016767475.1). Lineage (NCBI taxonomy): Eukaryota > Fungi > Basidiomycota > Agaricomycetes > Boletales > Suillaceae > Suillus > Suillus weaverae. The sequence continues at coordinate 101,552 of MU179370.1, read as the reverse complement.
TATTATAACCTGGTAGTGTTCGACAATATTACGGAAGTAGTGAGCCCATTGCATATTTGCACCAGGCTTGCCAGTGATCTCACCTATAAATAGTGTCAAGTCAATACATCATGGAAGAGGAAGGAAACTTACGTAGACCACTGGTAACAATCTTGCGGATGGCTGAGCGTGCATCGGAGACGCGTTGTTGGTGGTTTTTTGTGGCACCTGGGCATAGATTTAATTAGAACAACAATGATATAAAAAACGGCTTGCACCTTTCACTCCTTGGATGGCAAAGCCCTCCATTTTACTGACGAAGTCTTGATTGTCAATTCCCATAACGGAGTGCATGAAGTGCTCGATGCCTTCAGTTGCAAAGGCAACACCGCGGAGGGGAAGATAGGTTGACCCACGGGTTGTGTATAAGATAGTTTCAGCACCAGTACGACAATGCAGGCTATTGAGCTAGTGTGAAATAATACTATTAGTGAAACTGTGAATATAAAAGAGGGGAAATGTACCTCGTTCTCCATGGCCTTTAGGGTCTGTGTGATATCATTGATTTTGGACTTGGTAGAGATGTGCATGCCAAATGTCTTCATGTCCGTCCGATTGACATACTCCTTCAGCAGCATTTCTTGCTCCTCCGTCGAGAGTCTGTGATACTCATCTTTATGCTCACGGACAAGTGACTTGAGTGTGTCTCAACCCAGGTTGCCTATAAGACATAGTATTAGCGCATAAACAGAGAGAGAAAATAACGAAACTTACCATTCGCCACAGCGTCCTGGCTTTTTTTCCAGCAGAATGCATTCCACATATTTGGTTTGGTGCACCTGGAACGTAGTGTTCCATGCCCAATGTACAATTCATTCTGCACATGGCGAATGCTCTTATGATGGGCTGATGCAATGATTTTCGTCACATCATTGAGCTGGTTCAAAGCATCGTCAAGAGCAGCCTTGAACTGATGAGATTTTGTGTGTCGGCTGGCTGTAATCATAGCGCGTGCCTCTTTGCTCATGGTGACTTTTGGACGAATGCAAGGCTGCTGTTTCCGAACACTTTTCAAGCCATTCTTGCTAGTATAGAAAGACCGAGACACCATTTTCTGTAGGAGAGGGGGGGAAACTAAGGAGTGAGTAAAATTGTGTGGCAGGTCTGACTATTTAACACAGCGAATCAAACTGTCTCACCGGTCTGCAATCTAATAAGCAAATTGACATGCTATTACGAACTAAAAATTGAAACTTGATTTACAACATCAACAAACCAAAAAGGTAAAGCATACACAGGAAAACTAGAATGCTGAGAACTTTCAAATGACGGTGAGCACAGATGAACTAGGCTATTGATCCATTAGCGTAATTATGCAACCAATCATATACAGTGCTGCTGACCTTTGCAACATTGGCATTGAGTGGCATGCCTTGAAGGTCAGCAAGGAGTGCCCTCAATAAAAACAAAGCTTGTTCATAGGTCAGATCCCATTTCTGGGACCTGAAGATGGACTCCCACTGACTACTGCGCACTGTTGAAATCAGCACACGTAGCTTAGGCAATAAGTCATCTCCTAGATTGAACCGATCGAGGGCAGTGTCAGTATTAGGCCTGATACTAATAAGGGGGGGCGCAAAATTTTGAACTCCATCCGAACAACTAAGTTCTGGCTGTGCCGAAAAAATCGGACCAGGTTCGTTATCGGCAGTGAAAACTTCCACGGGGCGGCATTTATGAATTTGCGAGCCTGAAGTTGATGTATTCATCTTTGGGGCAACACCTGCCGCCCATTGAACTCCCTGACGAATTGCTGCAGAAGTCTTCTTTGAGTCGGCAATGACAGGGGATGAAGCTTGCAAGCTCTTCACGAAAGAGTTAGGTGCCTGCCCAGAGCAGGTGATACAACACCCAGTAGGAACAAGAGGTGCAGGGAGGTAGTGTGGTCCCTCTGTATTGATATGAGTAGCAGGAACTTTGAGAGTATGTTAGTTGCGTCAAAGATGGGATCTGATCAATTGGACTTACAAAATTTTGGTACTTTGATCTGTTCAATATTGCAGCAGTTGGTGAAACACTGGAGATGTGGGATCGCGAACTCTTGAGAAAACGCTTGAACCAATACAGCAATATCTCCTCCAAGTTTTTCAGGTGTTTCATGCAGCTCTCAGGGCGTGATGTAGAGGTCCAATGCAATTTTTTCAGGTGAGATTGATGGGCCTGCAGCAGTGCCTGCACATCAAATAAGTAAAGAGATGCCACCATCGAGGCAATCCTGCATAGTGAGCTAAAGAATATGAGGTTGAGTCTCAAAACAAAAAAGGTTCACTCACCGCATCGAATACATCTTGCAATGCCGCCTCATGTAGTTCTTTGTGTGAAAGAGTTCTCTCCAACTCCGGGTCCGCAGGCTGTGGAATAGAATGGAATGCTAGGTATGAGGGATGAAGGCCACCAAATGTTCTGGTTTGATAGTGAGTGCCGTCTATGTGGACATCATGCCTAAGTAAAGCTCTGGCAGCGGCCTGACGCTCGTTGTTACTAAAACCTTGAGCAAAAGTGGAGGATTGTAACACAGCGAGTCCAGTCATTGTGAAACAGCATGGATTCTGTGCTTCAGTGGCAGACATGAGAGCGGTGGTGCTAGTAGCAGACATGATGGTGAAGACTATTTGTAGTTTGGAATATAAATGGGCTAAAGGGTTAGATAATGCGGAGTGAATAACACTGCACAACATTCAATTATGTAGACTCTACCTTGGTTTGCGAATGGAATTGAATGTGTTGGTGATATAGTCCATGCCATTTGAAACACACAAGGCTGATAGTACTTGTATCTGAGGCGTCAGTGAGGGTCTGAGGGTACATGAGGCTGCAACTTGAAATGTGTTCTATACAGTGCATTGAACACGACGCACAGCCAATTTAGGACTTCACTGATCATCACTCAATTGTAACTCACTCCTGATTCACAATAAGCTGATCACTTCATATGTATGAATCAAGAAAGGCCCTGGATCATATTATATTTCATTGTGCAAAATCATGCTAGTGGTAGGATAAGAATCATTCAAGTAGGTTGGGCAGTGGAAGGTAGGTACATATTTGTTCATGACACATTCAAGCTCTGCAGGATGAGAATCGTTGAAATAGGTTGGGCGGTGGAAGGTAGGTATTTGTTCATGACACATTCGTACTCTGTGGGATAAGAATCGTTGAATTGTCAGTCGACGATAGAATGAAAAAAATCTGCCATGTCCTCTGTGATTATCTGCTGTTCCTCGCGATCAATGGCTTCCAAGTCAGTGTAGTCAGAACTCATTATTGCACTGATATCATTGACACTGTGCCATACTGTGGTGAGACAAGGTTAATATTAAAGAAAATCTGGGAAGTTGTGCTTACCTGATTCCATTGATATATTCTGTGTGAGGGGGTTATCAGGAATCATCGAGGCAAGCTGGACGCAGACACCAATGCCCCTGAGGCCTGAGAAACCAGGGAGGCATTCAATGCGATCTAAGTGATGCAGGTGGACGGCGTTAATGGCAGCACGTGAACACCATTGTTGCTGCAGCTCATCGCCAAGTGTTGCGTCCGAACGATGAAGATCCTCTATAACAGTAGTTACCTGGGATTGTTCGAAATGAATGAATGTGCGCAAGCGGCGAATTTCGATGTTAAGTCGTGCAAGTTCTTCACGAGTGCGACATAGCTTGAAGTACTTCTTGGTTGCTTCTTGATGGGCTGGTTTGGCCCAGTCATCTGTATGAATATTGTTACGTGAATGGCGTAAGAGATCGAACTCGCCAAGAAAGCTATAATCAGCAATGTCTTTCCATGAGATTTTCGGACGTGGAGGATTTAGAGCGACAGCTTGAATGTTGTATCACTTAATTGCATTTCGAGTCGCCTCTGAACGCCATTGCAAAGCCTTGCTGATTTGTTGACGTAGCTTATATCCTAAAAGAATTTATCAGTAGAGATGAACTGATTCCTGACAAGTGACTCACCTGTCCCCGACAATTTGGAAAGTTCAAATAGCCACATAACTACAAGACACTCCAGATCATCTAGTGCCGTACGATACTTTCCAAGACGAGCTTCCGTTTTGAATTCGTTGTATTCATTGCTGCCTATCTCCCACCGCGCTTCCACACCCAGCTGGCTCTCTATATGCACGACTAGTACTTCAGCATGTTGTAGTTTCACATAAGATGAGTCAACGCGAATTCGAGCCTGAGCTAGGGCTTTGTTAATCTGTTCCAAACTGCCGGCTGCAATTTCCGTAAGGGCATTGTTTGCAAGTTCACATGCTGAATCCCATTCAGTCCTGAGTTGGTTAGTGTCAGACATATTCACGCTGCAGACAATTAAAAATAAACTATTTACCTTCGTTCAAACAATTCATTAAGTGCCTCGACATATTGAATGCTGATTTTGTCTCTTGCAGGCGGCTGTTTCAGACTATCCAGGTATGCACGTTCTTGAAGGAGATACCGGGGGGAAGTCATCGTTGGTGATATTGAGCTCGGCTTTGATGGCAGACAGTTCGACGGTAAGCATCTGAATCAAGTTCAGCGCCTCATGGTAGTGGTTCCACATAAAGCCACCTCATGTATATTAGCTATGTGGCGATCTCAGCGAAAAGAAAAACTTACTAAGATTAGCATACTTATCATCATTCCAAAATGTGAAATGCTGCTCAATGCTTTGATGCCGATGAAACTTGGTTGAATGTCGGGTGCCACGAGCCAGTGCGTTTGATGCGGAAAAGATGTGTTCACAGCCCTCTCCCTCGCTGTGTCTGGTTCCAGGGATATACATCGGGTGCCAGTCTAGTTGGCACTTTCGATTGTGGGCGTGCCCATGAAACACGCCGACCATAAGCCAAAATCCAAGTTGCTGTGCTCGTGGCGCTAGAGAACTATTGCTTAGCGTTTTCGTAAATGCGCATCCGATATCATAGGCACAGCCACCACCCTTGCCATATGTAGCAAGGAGCTTGTCAACGATAGCAAGTGGATATTTGGATCTAATACTAATCAGTATAGTAAATGAAATTATTGAAGAACGTACAGTTCACCACTTCGTATCATATCACAAGCTAGAAGCATAAAATGGTGGCGACATGACGCAATGAAGATGCCCAACTCATCAAAGACAGAAAACATCTTCTTCTGTATTTCTGGGCCAGCGTTTTTCCACCGATCTGTACAAGTAAATGAAGCAACATTAGTTTCAACTGTATCATTGTTCAAGGTGTCATCTTCATCTGGCATAGCCTGTACAACATAATGAGAAGATTGTTTCCTGATTACTCAATACTCACGGCATGTGCTCTGACTTCACCACTGAATTTGTCGACGGTGTCCGGATCTATCCAAAAATCTGACTGAACCTTACGAGAGTCGAGTCGAGTATTCTTCCCGTATATCGCAGGGTTCCACCTCTTCAAACTATTGTTTCCATCCATTGATATGAGCCAGTCGAAACCAAGGTCAGGCTCATTCTCGAGCTTGTAGAAGCATGCAGGACAACTGTTGAGAAGATGCCAATTGGGTGTGTCGTGCTTGAGAGCACGGCAAAGACGTTGATCAATGCATTGAAGGATTTGTAAATATATATCAAAAGCAGCCGATAACTGGGTGGTGAGGTAAGGTCGGTAAGGTATCTGTCAAGTCCTTGTAATAAGTTTAACTGTACTTAATGGACAAGAATGTACTCCCATCGTGAAGACAACAGAGCGTTTTGCACTGTGCTTGAAAGCTGAATGTAGGACAGACTTGATGAGTCTGTCGGTATGCAGTGAGAGTGCGCAGAGAAATTGCGACTGTCGGAAATAACGGCGCACATCCAAGATAGCCATGGTAGATCAAAGTTTCATTGGGATACTGGTGGTGGGGCTGCGATCGGGGTGAAGAACTACTTCTTCCTGTACAAATACATTATCAATAATAAATAACAAGGGAAATATGTACTAAAGATATCAATAAACTCAATTTGGCCCAGTGAAATATGTTGATCATCATAGTCAGAAGGTGATAAAGGTATTTCATTGACTTGTGGTATGTCATCCCCCAAGTTGCGGTGGCAATAGTCTAGATACGCCTCTACAAGCAGGTCAATCTGAATATCCCAGTGATGGGATTTGTTTTCGATGTGGTCAGTGTGAGTGTGAGGGTCTATATAGCGGCTAGAGTTTGAGTGTGAATAAGATACTGAAGGAACATAGAGAAAACACATACCATCCGCTGATCCCAGCGACTTCATGTGCGAGCTCCTCAAATGCTTCATATTCTCCTCCTTCATGGCTCATATCCAAGCCCTCATCTCCTGGGGGCGCAGTATATGGTAGTGCGTCGACATCCATACCATAGTCTGCCATCATGGATTCAACCATGTTGCGGTCCTCGGCTGACATCTCTGTATGATAGAACTTAGTGTAGTAGCGATAATAAAAAGAAAAAGTTTACATACATTGGAACTGGGCCTTGTGGCTCACTGCTGCTGCCTTGAGGCATTGACACTGCTTGCCAGCTGGCAGCACATGTGTCTGACGTCTGCGCCCTCTCAAGCTATGTGATATTATAGATTTCGATAGACCCCTGAGCCTCGAAGAACTCATCCTGCGAGGCATGTCGATCAGTGAGCTGAGTACAGCGGCAGGATGGAGGATAACAGTGTGCAGGCAGATGGTGAAAGGAAACGTGATAAAGGGGGTGCGTGGACACGTTGACAAGATTGGATAATGCCTAGGGTGATGCCCAGCCACTTGAATAGTCGGTGATGGTGTATGGTGAGCGTTGAGCATGTAGGAGCAAGGAGGAAAGGGTGTGGGAAGCGCGCCCTTTCACAATGGCTACTGTAATTGGGGAGGTACGGGAAGTGCCGGATGCTTGAAGAGGGTGGGATGTAATGCTGAACAGGCCCTACCCTTTTGGGCGGTGGTAGAAGAGGACCTCTAAGGTAGAAAGCGCAGTTGGGGCAATATTTATTGCTGGTGTTGGAGATTCACTGCATCCAAGCCTAATTATAATTGGTGAGACACGTAATCACCAGTTATAATAAGGCTTACTTATTGGGAAGGTCAGGTGAGTATAGTTGTGTCCAAGTTGTTCAGCATGTCCAAATCTGTTGTAATTTAATTTTTCAATGACAAAACTATTCATGACTTTATCATGAAAAGTATGGACTATCATATTGCGCATAAAATCTTAATATTATGTAGAGAATGAGAGCTTGCGTCAGCACTGCACAGCATGACAGGGTGGACACAATTGACAATGAGCCGATGGCTGTTCGTGCTTATATATGTTAGATGTATGGGTTACGGTTTATCGCTATGCATAGGTACCAATTCACAACTGAAGCCTAGAATGTAGTGAGACAGATCATGTGCGTGGTAGGTATATCAATATATGGATGGATGGATGGATGGATGGATGGATGGATGGATGGATGGAGGACATGAGGTGGTCATATATATTGTGCGGTGAGTGTAGGGTGGGGTGCTCGATGAGTTGTGTCCTGAAGCAAAATTGCGAGGTAATATGTTATACTGGCAGACAATGTCCCAAGAAACATACAACCAAAATTTCACATTTTGAGGGTTTTCTTCCAACTGGGTATGAGGTTCCGTTGTTGCAACTTTTCGTTTTTATAGGCTCAGGTCCATATTGTCACAGTCACGGCAAAAGAATCTCCTCCAAGAATGTATTGGAAACACCTGCAAGTGGAGACACAGTGAACAGTGAGGCACCATCCCATTTGGCTTTGTCATACGTGCGTTCCATAGCCGCGCGAGCTCAGCTTACAACAGCATGTGCACAAACAGCCTGCACATCCACGTGTCTAGCAGGATCAGTTCACATCATGCTCTTAATCAACACAAACAGCTCGGGACTTCCATCCAGATCCATCTGGCTGAAATTCTCCATGGATTGAGGGATGAAAGGTCCAAAGAAGAAGGTAGCTGAACTGTTAGATGCCATTCAGGCGAAGGGATGGGGACAAGGCTGAGAATGCAAATTTGGATGGGAGGTTGGGTTAGAGAGGAAAGAATTGGGGCCACTGGACCCTGCGAGTCGTCTTCGTGGTACAGGAGAAGGCGAACCAACAAAAGAAGTGGGCCGATTGCGATTGCAAGATACAGAAGAAAATGCTACTGGGACAGGGGTGGGCCTTGTATTGGAAGCTTCAACCGCCTAGAGTAAAGTTTTGTCAGCACAATGGAAAACTATATATTTACCGATGTGTGACTTCTAACCTCAGGTGATGGTGTGGTTCACACTCTCAAGAAGTTCAATGGAAATGGGCCTCAAATGTGTCCGATGCTTGATAATATGCTCTCCTGGAGAGATAGCTTCAGTGACCTCATCATTTGAGCTACCTTTCCGTGGCACTAGCACAGCATTGATAAGGAGAGATTTCTTTGGGCTAATCATCATGACTGGGATTTGTATTTGTGGAGTGCAGGTAGCTTGTGTAGAGGTTCTCTATCGGAGTCCTGATCTTCTATGATACCCCAGTCCTCATCTGAGAGGAAAAGTCCCAGTCAGCCCTATATGTCATGTCCCTGAGGTCACCTACAGCGCCGAGCTTCGCAACACAGTGAAGAAAATGCACCTTCCCAGACAAGGGGGGAGAAAGGAAACATATGCGGAGAGGATCGGATCTGTTCAGGCATTAGTGGTACATGTACAATTTGAAGGGGAGGTGCATGACGGACAACATGAGCTGATGATACTAATGTCAGTAGTTGGCACATGAACTCATGAAGGGACTTTGTCATCTCAAGACGAAACACCACAATCACATGATACCTAACACAACCAAACATCAGCATGTATCAATGATGCAAACAGCATGTAAATCAACCCCTGCACTACTAACTTCCATGTATCCGAGTCAGACACGCAATACTAAAAATGAACCTACTCTGGAAAAAAGCTGCAAGCACTGCAAAGGTAAGTCAATCCTAGAGTACACCTGCTATGCCTCTACTCATTACCCAGACGTGTCCAAGCACACTTTGCCGTGCTGTGTGTTGGATCTCGTTTGGGAGTTTGAGGGCTGTGAGTCCTGTTTTGTCTGGTGAGAGTGGGATGGTTGTGCTTGAGAGTACGTTTCAGCTGGCATGATTTCGCTTTTGATGGTTTGGTGTGAGCAGTGCTTGCAGATGCTTATCCTATCTTTGATGCTTCATTTTCAATTTCCTCATCCCCTCTGGCTTCATCTTTGTATGTCTTTTATGATCGCTCTATTTGCTTCATCTGATTTGATTTCTTTCCACACGCTTTCAATTCTTTTAGATCTTCTGCTACTCACAATACTCTCACTCCAACGAAAGTTTGAATATTCACTTTCATCCCATATCATTTGGTTTGCTGTATCCACCCAAATTCTCACTCTTGGCTCAGGCCGAATCCGAGCTATCTGACACGGCCAAATGTGAAGTTCTCGACGCCACAATTGCAGAGGCGCGCCTGCAGCTCCTCCGCAGTCATGGTTTCTCTATGAGCACGCAGTAAGATGATCCGAAGCTTCAAGGACTAGTCCCGTCCTTCAAGGTGCACTTGTGAGCGAAGGTGAAGGACTTTTTAATTGAGGAAGAGTTTAGACACAGGAAGTGAGACACTTGTCTTTGCTATTGAAAATTGCAGTCCTAATGATTCAGTATCCTTGCAGAGCGATCAAGATGAACCTTTGCAAATGAGGGACCGGAAGCTCGCAAAAAGGAGGAAGAAGCTGCTACAAGGAAATGTGAAGCGGAGGAGGATAAAACATGGGAAGGTGTGTTTTGTGATTTCTTTGGTCACAACCACTTTCATAAATCATTGTCTATCACCTCCTTAGAGTCACTTGAATCCCGTGTTGATTCATTCAACAATACCACAAAGAAGAAGAAGACGAAGCCACAGATCCTTAGATGATTCCTTAGACCACATACTACTACATATTGGATGCTCCCTAGGAGAACCCTGACGCCCTGCTTTTGAATCTAGTTCACCTGTGTACGTTCAAGCGCTTAGATTGACATTATCATCTCTTGTAGTTCATAGTCCCTGCGAATGTAAGGGATCTGCCATACCACAAAGACTCATGCTTCCTGTACTTCACATGCATGTGTTCAGAAACAGCAAATCATCATGCATGGTTGCACACAAGTATCACAGTGATAGAGGCTAGGCTTGGCCCACATACAGCTTGCAAGCAAGCAGCTGTCTGAACAAACACTTCATGACAAGGTCCGAGTCAATGACAGCTTAGCAGATCATCCGAGTCAGTCACTAGCTCACTGAAAGTGAAGCATTGAGTTTGCTCACCATCGCCCAGGAATTCCAATTGCTGATAAGATGATACAGCAGTAGTTGTGAAAGAAGGGTGGTTTGTGGCTTCAATATTTTGATTAGAAGACTGCCCTGATGAAACTGTGACTCATATTGAAGATTAGCTTGAAGGTCATCGAACAGACTCAGAGGTGGCACTGCCGATGGTTCTGGAGGACAAGAGTATTGCAGCATCCAGGGAATGGTGCCCTGTAAGCATTGAAGAGAAGTTTGTCACAAGCTTGAGACAATCATTACTAGTATGAGCATGAGATATCACAGAAAGATGCTAAGGCTAGTAGTACAAGAACTGACATGTGGGTCATAACAATGAAGAAGTCTGGATGGTCAAGCCTGAGTATGAAAAACTTTGAAGGTCAGTCACAGTACAGAAGTACTAGTACTAGTTCAGGATGTCTTCCAATCGAGTGATAGTACAAGCCTTGAAATCATTCCATCGCTTCGCTAATTCTGCATTGAGGGCGATGTCCTTGATAATGTAGTCCATCAATTGGTCGTAAATCTGTTTGCAGTTGACAGCTGAAAATACAATGTCAACCATTTTTCCATCCCGGAGTTCACATAGAGCACAGTGCACCACAGCTGCAGCGGTGCAGAAAAGGTTGTCGAGGTTTTTGATATGGCGTTGGAGCTTGAGTTCCGAAATGGCACTGATAACTATATCCCACACAACTTCGTGCTCAAGCGGCCACAGCTTATCAGTCTCCTCATCCTTCCTGAAAGTGAATTTCAAGGGGATTGTATGGTCGTCAACAAGGTCCTTGACCTTGCTTTTCTTCCGGTTTGATTCAGAGTCGCTCGACCACACAGAAGGGCGTAACTTGTACCCGTGTTCAACCTTTGATCATGCCATAGTTTTGCATATGCCCAGGATAAGTTCAAACGGTGCAGATAACTTCACAAACAACACCTCTAGGTTGGCGCCAGCCCAGTTCTCACAGAATTCTACTCACACGCCGCAGCCAAAATATTAGTTGGCGCAAATGAATGTTAGGGTTGTATCACTCACTTTGATCGTGACAATGAGAAGTCACTGCCTTCACTAGCATTTCATGGACCAACAGGTTGACATCTTGATCGCCTAGCATGGAGCATACATTCACTGCATGGTCGAGGATATTCTGCTGTGCAGCCTCCACGATCTGTTGGTGGACTAAGTTTGTCTTGTCATATAGCATCGGCAGCAGTGCTGCACCTGCAGCTGTTAAGGCCGATCCGCTTACGGATGGTAATGGTGTTTTGGTCGCAATGGAATGGGTAGACGGCGGTTCATTGGAAACCAGAGGCTATTTGATATCTTCTTAAGTATACCAATATGCGAGCAATGATCACTTACCTTCAAGTTCGAGGCTTTTTTCTTTCCTTTCCGCAATGATGGTGTGGGCGAATAATGAATGAAAGGGTCATCACAGTGTTTTTTAGGCAGTCGCCTCTTCACCGTCCTACTCAGACCAGCCTGAGACTCAGAGATCTGCACTGTCATGGTCAAGTGGTCCTCTGCTTTGGATGGCAGTGTGAAGGTGCCATCCATAGACATGACTGGTAGAGAGAAACTCGGGTGATAGTCACCAAGGTTTGGCTGCATGAGCGGAAGGGGTGATTGTAGGATGGGATTTGTATCTGGCACTGGATCACGAAAGTCTTGTCATATCTCAGCATGATCCATGCCAGGATAAGATGGCATAGGGGGATAGGGAAGTACATGAGGGGGATCATCAAGGTAGGTATCGAGCTGGGGTGGGTCACGATGTAGGAGGAAGTAGGGGTTGATATATGGGTTGAGGTAATGACCGCCACGAGCCTCTCCATCATGGTATGGATTGGGGAAGCTGTTGGAGTTGAGGCCAGAGTCCTCCCAGTCAATATTGCCAAAGGACACTTCACCATCACTAGCGGCTGCAGGCTGCATCATGGATGACTAGAAGTGTGAGAAATATGGGAGACTGTCACATTGAGTCATTCAACGAGCTGAGATTTCTGCGATAAGAAACGATCATTTTACAAGACAATTACATTAATGTACAACAACAGGCGCAACGAGGCATGGGGTTATTCAAATTTTGGCGAGCACGAGTCTGATATCTCCTTCCCTTTCAAGAAGTATTTCAGTATAGATATAATCCTTACTTAATAGAAGATACATACTATGTATCAACAGCTCGGGAGGCATCTGATCTTCCATTGTGACTCTGTGTTTCACCCTTCAATATATCAAGCTCAATGTCAGCCATACGAAGGGCCCTAGCATTGTCATCACGAGCTGCAGCAAGATATTGCACATCTGTGATGGCAGCAGACATTGCATTGCGTTCAACAAGTATGTTCAGGAGCCATCGCGATTCTTGCTCTGCTTTCCTAAACTGCGCCTTTCTTTCAGTATTCAAAGACCCTTGGAAGGCACACAGCCTTTGTGCTGCCTCGTGTCGCCAAAGTCCAGAATAATAATCCATGTGTAAGGTTTCACGAATCGCTTCCTTGTAGTGGACTGCACAATGGAAGGTATGGGGGCTCATGCCCTCTATGTGCCGTAGATATGATTCCACAACCTAAAAAACGCGATAAATGAGAACTGCGTAATACGTGTTCAGTATATGATAGAACTTACCTTGCAGCTAACATCTTGTGATTGTTCTTCGCCAGTGACGCATGCGCTAAATCTTTCAAAGAAGTGTTTCTCTTCAAACAAAGGTGGCCAGCAATAAGGATGATAATGATTACTGCCATGTGCATCAGGAGAATGGACCCCAGCAGAGATGTTGATAGTGTTGCATGCCCCACCAGAATGTTTAGAGTTAGGCGTCAATGGGAAGATGTCTGATTCTTCATCTGGATCTGTGGTCAAAGTTGTTGTATTTTGAGTCTATCCCAGTGTATTATAATGAAATATAAATACCTGATGCTCTGGTTGACCTGAGAGAACATGGAGGAGAGCTCGGAGAAAAGCTCCGACGAGTAGAGGTAAAGCTTGGAGGAGTGCTTGGAGGAAGAATGCTTGGAGGAGGAGTGCTTGGAGGAGGAGTGCTTGGAGGAGAGTCCCATTTATCATAGGACCAGCAGCTGCTACTGGGAGGGCCACAATGACAGGGGCTCTCAGGTAGAGGTGAGCTTGATGGTGTTAAATGTAAAATTGTAACTTCATCACAACTGGTAGCAGTAGTGGCTAAGTTCATTTTTGAAGGGTACAGGAATGCTGCTTGCAAGCGGGCATGAAGAGTGCGTAAGAAATTGGTAAATAGGCTTTGGACTTTGAATATCAGCTTCGCTGATTGATAAAGATACCGTGATAATTTGCACATCTCCCCAATTTTGGTATGTGAGCAGGTTCGTGTTTCTCACCTGCTTAATAGGTGTTCTCCACCTGTACCTTTAGGGGAATGTGCGGAGCTTCAAAGACTCTACGTCTACCTCTTTTGGTATGTGTGGAGTCTGGCTCGCACATGAAGTTCTCTAGACATTTGACACACCAAACGTGCGCGTGAATGGTTGAACAAACTGCATACAGTATGGCTTGCATAGTATCATCGCTTTTGCTACCGCAGTGTGTCACTGGCAGCACAGATATAAGAGCTCAGGCCTCTGACAGGCCTCAGGCTTCACCAATCACCTACTATTCTAAGTCAATTCAAGCCCCCAATCATTTAGATGTCTTACCATGCGACTCATCCTCAAAACACAGCAACTAAGCTCTGTGAATGGGTCAAAGGCACAGATGTTCAGCCCAAATTTGTAGAATCTACCAGGAATGCCAACCACGTCACAGCAGCCGTATCAGTGTTCTGCGAACCTGTTCCATCATCTGCCATGATATGCCGTTTCACCTGTGACTCACCGGAAGATGGGATTATCCTCCCTCTTTCTAATTCTTCCGTGTCTGAGTCATGCCACTATAATGCACTGTCAGTGGCACTAGCAGCGGGTCAGCATCTCCTGACGAGAAAGGATAAAGAAGTAAGTACTTACTTGAGGTCTTCCTAGGTATGGTGCTCATACTCTCATGACAAGGATCTGTCTCTGAATCTTGCACCAGCTGTGACTTGTGGGAAGCGCATCTGCCGGGAGAAGACAGGTACTGACTGGCAGACGGTCTTGGATATCATTCAGTATGGCAAAGAAAAACAAAACAGGCAAAATGAAGCAGCTACCAAGGAAATGTGAGGGCCGAAATCAGGCTGCGGTGGTGACAGGGGTGTGGATAGGTTTAGCTCAGATTGTTTGGACGGTGACGGTGACTCCGAGTGGGGGGATTCAAAAGGTTGAACAACATCACAGTAGTGGCATAATAATAGGCGATCCAATACCAAATGAATTATTTTGGCACACTTCTAGTGGTAATTTGAGAATTGATGCTCGAGTCCAGCACATTTGAGACGTACCAAATGACCAGCTAGCTCCAAGTGCAGTGACGTCCCAGTCTGTTTGACAGCAAAAAATCTCATGTCACAAGAGAAATTCCCAACCAGTGATGCCAACCTCCCAGCGCTAATTTAGGCAGGCCAACTTGAATGAGGAGATCTTCCAAATCAGGGTGAGGACAGATAGCACCATCCAACATGCCACCACAGTGACTGAATGCTAGCAATTAAATGCACTGGCAGGAGCAGAAGCAAGGATATCACATAGCTTTGGCATAGTTAGTGGATACCAGACTTCTAAACTTCTGGAGCAAGCAAGCTCCCTAGGGGTGACGCTCGATGATTTGTTTGGAGATTTGTCATCAGCAATATTCATCAGCCATGAAATTCAAGACTGCATGACATGACTCCAATTTTTAACTTATTAAGTTAGTATTAGTAATCATCGCTTACTACTTTCAAGCAACTTTCATGTTTGTCGAGAGCCTGAGGGTACCCAACAATTACTGAAGTGTAATGTGCTTCTCGGTCCGACTTGAAACCCTTTGGATCGGCCTTTTCTTGTTTCTTCTAATGGTGTCCTGTGATGCTCCGGGTTGCTCTTGGGCCCGGGAGAAGGCAACGGATAATCAAGGACTCAGTAGACATCGTGCAAGTTGTTGTTTTTATAAAAGGGTGAGCAGTCTTGTGAGTCAGAGGAGAAAGGAGCACGCAAAAGAGGTAGCTCAAAATCTGCTTGCAAAGCCCTCTATCACGGTGAGTGTCCTCAGTCTACCGCATATCGAACCTCCACTTACCACAGTAAACCTCAGACTTGAATCCCAGCTATCCGGCATGTGAGGGACCATCCAAGTACAAAATCACTTGTCCCTTCCAGGCTCCTCAGATCAAGTTCTACGGTACGAGGGTTATGCAATGCCACCAGTCCAGCAGACTCGCAGCACCCTGTTGACTCAGAGGAACAACAACACGATAATACTGATGTCGAGATGAGCAATCCTGGAAATGAGTTGGACTTTCATTTAGGTCAGTCACGGTGTCCCCTCGGTAGCATCTGTCTTTTGATGTGTTTATCAATTGCTTGAATATTATAGAAGAAATCGCGCCCCCAATAAGACGAGTTCCAAGATCTTTCGATGAAATCAAGCATTTGTCAGATGATATCAATTATTCAGATAATACAGATATCCCACCAACTCAACATCCAGCATCATTACCAGCCCAATCTCAAATTAAACGTGTTTTACTCACTCTGAGGGACACACTCCATACTGCCTACAACTCGTTTGGACTTTGCAGATTATATCCTTGGTGTCCTTCATTTGAGCCAGATGAAATCATCGCATCCACATTACTTGCAAGGATGTCTCCCACAGTTCACGGAGCAGAGCCTTTGCCAAACATTTCTGCGCCACCTCACCCCTTTCCCAACATGACTATCTACTGGCTTATGTCCTGGATGAATTCCGGTGGCAATATGTTATCTGAAACCAAAGTCTCGCATCTGGTCAAGGATGTGATGCTGGCAGAGGATTTTGACCCCAAACACCTTGAAAAATTCTCAGTGAGGCGAAGTTTACAAGAGCTGGATCAAGATACGAGTGGGAAAAAAATCATCTTTCCAGACGATTGGATTCAGACTAGTGTCACCATCAGCATCCCAACAAAGTCAAGGCAGGATGGCCCTCAACCTTATACCATTCCTGGATTGCATTATCGCCCTCTCATTGATGTAATACATGCAGTGTTTGCAGACGCTCAAGCAAAGGTGTTCCATCTGCTGCCTTTTCAACGGTTGTAGAAAGATCCCTTGGACAGCCATCAGGAGCAGGTATACAATGAACTTTACACCTCTGATGCGTTGTTAGAAGCCCAGGACAACATTCAGAAACTTCCAAAGGAGCCCGGCTGTTTGCTGGAACGCATCATTGTGGGCTTGATGTTCTTTTCCAATGCTACCCACCTAGCCAACTTCGGAACTGCAAAAGCTTGGCCGCTGTACTTATATTTCGGAAATCTCACAAAATACGCACGAGCGTCACCTAATTCCGGGGCGTGTCACCTTGTAGGATTTTTGCCTTCGGTAAGCTCTCCCAAATGCAGAAAAACATCTTTTGGCTGCTGTTGACAATGTTAGCTTCCTGACAGCATCAAAGATATCCTGGGTGGCCTATTTCGCATATCTAAGTCCGGTATGGCGTCCCTCCATGCCCACTGTTGCAGGGAGCTGTTCCATGCTTGCTGGGAGATTTTGTTAGATGCAGATTTTATTGAGGCATATCGTCATGGTATCATCATGAAGTGTGCTGATGGCATGGTATGGAGGGTCTTTCCCGAATCTTTACGTATTCAGCCGATTATCCTGAGAAGTACCTTCTTCTACCAACCTTATCAGGAATGTTGATTCACTCATCAAAACACAGGGCTTTAATCTCAACTATTAAAGATATGGGCCTATGCCCTTGCCCCCGCTGTATCACGCCAAAATCTATGTTCAGCTTCCTTGGGCTTGCGAGAGACATGAAAAGCCGTCTCACCAACTTTCGAGTGTATACTAAGGAGAAGGTCCTCAAAGCCTACAATTTTATCTACAGGTGGGGAAATACTGTTGACAGTACAAAGGTAGAGAATGCTCTCAGGGAGGGCTCCTGGGTACCTACTCTGGTAAGCGCAATGGCTTCCTTCCCATTTCACATTCAACTCACACCACCTGCTGGAAGAATCAATTTGTGAACAAGCTTGGGCCACTCAGCCTCGATTCCTTCTGCATGCTAGTCATTGACTTCATGCATGAGTGCAAGCTGGGCACATGGAAGGCCCTCTTCACGCATCTTATAAGGCTTCTCTATGCCCTTCCTCAAGGCAGTCAGCTTGTTGCAAAGCTTGATCGCAGGTATGAGGATTTAGTACAAGGTGCTGCTTCCTGCTGATTGGAGCCCTTGATCTCGTTCAGGTTTCGAGAGGTCCCGATGTTTGGTAACAGCACCATTCGCAAGTTTTCCGATAACACTTCTGAGATGAAACACCTAGCTGCCCATGACTTCAAGGACATCCTACAGGTCTTTCTTTACTCATTCATCCTTAGTATCAGACCCACTGATTTACTCCCGTCAGGTAGTGCACCATTCCAATCTTCGAGGGACTGTTCCCCGCCAAACACGACGCAGCCGTGCAGTCTTTGCTTTATCAGTTCACACAATGGCACGTACTTGCTAAACTTAGATTGCGTTCAGACTCAACCATCGCCCTTCTCAAAGAAACGTTCAGCAAATTATCTCGAATGTTACGGAGGTTTCGAGACCGCACCTGCGCTGCCTTCAATACTGTGGAGTTGCCCAGGGAGAAAGCGGCTCGCCAATGAAGGGCTGCTCAACAGTATGAAACTGGAAATACCACTCAGGAATTTGGTGGACCGAGGGTTAAGAAGTTCAACCTGGGCACCTATGTATAAGTTCCATGCCATGGGCGATTATGTGAGGACCATTAAGCTCTTCAGAACTATGGATTCATTCACCACTCAAATGGTGGGTACGATTTGTGACTCTACTACGTACTTAGCTAACACTGGCCAGGGAGAGCTTGCCCATAGAGCCCTGAAGATGTTTTACCCGCTAACTAATAAATTGGATACTCCAGCACAGCTTGCCAAGCACGAGCGCAGACACCGTGCGCTACGGCAGGTGGCAGAAGCAGGGGCCATACCATCCTCCTCCTACAGTCAACCACAGGTTGAAGTTCCCCCTTCGATGCCCTCTGGAAAGCACCACTGGATCTCGGCTATTCAGAACAGTCCTGTTGACATATTTTCATTTCTCCATGAAAATAACGGGGATCCGGCTGTCAAGGTATAGTGCAATTTAGTCCTGCCCCATACCTTACTCACAGTGTTTGTCAGAATTTCATCCCAAAGCTGCAAGACCACATACTCTTTAGGCTTTGGGGCCTAGATGTCACTTACTGCAATCACACCTTCACCGACGAGGAGCGCAACTTAGTCATTATCCCCAACAATAGGATCTATTCAGTCCAGACTATGCAGGTGCACTATACCACCTACAATCTTCAGCGCAAATATGACACCATCAATCCTAGAAGCCATGGGGATGTTATGGTGCTTTCAGGAGAGACGGCCCCTAGTCACCCCTATTGGTATGCCTGGGTAATATGTATCTACCATATGGAAGTATGGCTCCAGGGCAGTGCTCAACCTGTCAAGGAGCATCTTGAGGTTCTCTGGGTCTGATGGCTTGCAGTATTTCAGGACAGTCGATCTTGCATGAAAAATGCTCGCCTCCCAAAAGTTGCTTTCATAGAAGAGACAGACCCAGACACATTTGGGTTCCTCAACCCAAGGCAGGTCATTCGAGGAGTACACTTGATTCCTGCATTTGCCTCAGGACGAGGTGTGAGCTTGCTTCACCATGGGAAATCATTGGCACACCCTGAGGAGCAGGTGGATGATTGAGAGGAGCACTACGTCGGAATGTGAGTGCAAAGATTTCTTTTTGCAGTGTAGTAGTCCTCAACCTTGGAGCCAGATTTGCAGATCAGGACATGTTCATGCAGTACACCCACCTAGGTGTTGGACATGCAGCAACGCTGTGGAGGATCCATAAAGATTGCCTGGGCTCTGCGTTAGCGGCGCACACTGATGCTATGGATGTTGAAAACTACAGCAGCCAGGATGGTGTGGGTTGTGAAGAGGTTGGCGATGGTGAGGCTTCTGATCAAGGTGATGATGATGAGGGGGAGATCAGTGAAGACTGTGAGGAGTTCGACAATGACAGCGATGAGGAGCTGAGGGAGGGAAGTGGGGACTAAAATGGAGACAGGGACGGGGACGATGACGATGAGGTATACAATTTATCATTTTGAATCTCTTAGATTGTCACCCCTAGCATCGTGACCTATGGTAACTGCAACTACTAGTACTAAGCCTTGATAGGATGACTTACTAAGCTATTGTGCGCTCGGTGTTCCTCCATCTTTCATGAGTCATCCGAGGAGGACATAGTACTAGTATCAACGAAGGACACATTCTAAATCACTTCATTCCAGCCCTCTATGAAACATGAGCTCGGCTATACATACATCCTAAACCGTGTACTCCCTTCCCAACATTCCGTGTCTCAGCTCCCACTGTCTCCCCCGATTTTCCTGCCTGCTTCCACTGCAACTTGAAACACACACTGTAAATACTTCTTCACCTCTCTTACCCAAATATCCGAGTCAGATGGCATTGGATGCCCTCCCTCTCACACTTTGGGACTGTATACGCAGATTCAGATGTCACATGGCAAACAGACGACGACTGGCTTAGATCTCCATCACCAATTCCATTTTATCAATGAATGCTCCCTCATCCCCACATAGACGAACACTTCCTCACAGCTGATGCCCAATATCACCTCAATACTTCTCTTGCAATGGTCTGACAGGACTGACCACTCACACGCTCACAGGTCCTCATCAACTTGGCTTAGAACCGGTCCATGGTGCCCCACTTGGTGCAAAGAATATGCCTTTGTTGGAGAGGAGGAGACTTGATCACATCGATGGGTCTCCAGTTGTCTGGCTAGTCATAGTATCAGTAAGCATGCCTCGCATCTTGTTCCATATGTCGTAACTTTGTTTAATTAGGTTTCAACAAACACTCCCCATTATCTAAGGCCCTGACTTCTGCCACTGTGAAAAACCTCACTTCTGCTTCCTCAGCCTGAGCCCAATGCCAGAATATTTCTATGTGGATTTAATGCTGCATGCAGTCCCAGTAAGCTCTCAATGCAGCGCTGCTTGGAGATGTTCAAAGTTAGCATTCGCTGGGGTGACTGAGTAGCTGCTTCCTTCCAAGTCCAATCTGGTAAAGGTGTCAACGCTTTCCCATATATGGTATCTGTCCCTGCAAGCGACACTTCCCCTTATGCTCTATACATTTATCTGATGTAGGGATACTCTTTATAGGCAACGACATGGGTCACGTCCAGCATATAAGACGCAGGTCAGTCAACTCTATCCCTCGTCTCGTGCCTTCCCCTCATCTCCTCACTGCTTCGCTATCATATTGACATGGCACTCCCCCCTTCTTCTCAGTCTGCTTCCATGTCACATGCCGGCACACTCGACATCAACGATCCACAGGACGAAGGCCACAGTGCGTTGCACACCAACTCGGAGGTCAAGCAACGCGAGGATGGCCTTCAGCAGGAAAATTCAAGTGCAAACATGGTGGAAGCGTCTCTACAGGCCTGGCAGAGATGCAGAATCGCGCAATTGGAGGAGAAGCTGCAGGTCCTTGAGTCAGGGCGTGTAGTCAAAGAAAAGTAAGAGTGATATTTTGCTATGTATTGAGTTAGTTCTGACTAGTCTAACAGGCAGATGAACTACTACATGGCTCAAGGACGAGCAATCAGACGGATCGTTACTCTGTTCAACAATATTGAAGATGTTGTCGGCAAGAATGACAGAAGGTGTGATGCTGGCAACAACAAAGAAACTAACTCTGAGTAAGTCTTTCGCCCCACCTTCATCAATGCTACTCATTGGCTGTTTTCACGTAGCCAAGATCGGCTGCAGATTGGATTCAACGTTCTCACAAATGCCATGTGTTGGTTCCATAAAAAGGCTTGGAATTGGAGTACGACGACTATCTACAAATGTTAAAATCAGTCTGCTTTTCCTATTTTATGTACATGTTGTCTTTTTCGATTAAGCCTTCTTATGTATAGCTTCGGCAGAGGGCCGACGGCACTCGAGGGGACGATACTTCGAAACTTAAGACTCTCATTTCTGGATGGGTCAACCGCAAGTTCAAGCCAGATCCACCTGTCAATCCAGATGATAAAAATTCTCGTGGGTTCACTAACAACGCATGCGGCAGGCTGCTCTGCCCGGCCGAGCTTGATTGGAGCAATTTAGTGTAGGTGTACCCCCCTGAATCCCCATAAACAGTACTTACATGTCATCTTTCACTAGGGTAAGGGCAGAGATTCGCAATCACTCAGATGGCTACATTGTAACGGATCTCTCATTTCCAGCCTTTCTGTATGAGAAGTACACTGCCAATCCGAATGACCTGGAGGAGGGCCTTTTCAAAGGCAAAATTCTCGTTCAGGTTTGTGGTACATGATTGGCCCACCGGTGATCTCACCACCTTTCTCCAGGGTTATAAAGCGGTTTTCACATCACCCTCCTCGGCCAAGGATATTGAAGGTGATGGTGATGGGACTGATATTATCCAGAACAACAGACGCACCCAAAAGGCTCCCTATGGGCTCAAGGTCAAAAAGCATGTAGCACAAATCATTGGCATGGAAAAGGTGACTCCTCGTTCGATTGCATACATTGTCTGCCAAGTAAGTTCTAGTGTTCAACGAGGTTAATAGTAGACGCTCACTGAAGCTACAGGTAAGGTTTGCACTTTCCTCTGTAACCTCCTGGCAGTCTGTCGATGGCGACTTTGACTACGTCCAATTCTGGTGGACAGTCGTGGATTTTTTTGAAAAACCACCTGGTCGAGAAGCTCAACGCGTGGTCAACAGGCTCCTCGAATGGTGGACAAGGTGCGCTCCCTACCATCTACTTTGCTACCAGCCTTTGCTTCAGCTTCACCATTTAGAAAAGTTTTCGGAAGGAGTCACTGAGAAGACCTTAGCAATGCAGCGAAGGCCAGCATGTCTGTGAACACTCTGGCAAAACAGAGGGCACAACGCGACGATGCAGCTTTTGATTCACCCTAGGAATTCATCACTGTCTTACTGTCTTATTTGCTTCCTTAGAATTACATGGCGCCATTAGCTTTATGACTTGATGTACTTCCTTGTCCATTTGTGAAAATTTACAGACCTTGAGTCATGACCATGAACGATCTCAAATCCCAGTGTGCATAGCAAGTGGAGAGAGCACCATTCAAGTTCCAGTATACAAATCCCTCAGTTTTATGTACATGTACTGAATCTGTACCCTTTTTATCTTCATGCTAATAGACCATTACAAAATACAGACGATCTCCAGAGCACCGTTCAAGTGACAGTGTGCGGATCCCTCAGGTTTATTTACATAGGCTGAATCTGTGCATGTTGTATCTTCAGGCCAAAAGGCCGTTATAGATATGGACAATCTCCAGAGAACCGTTCGAGTCTAATGTGCAGATGTTTCAGTGTGATGTGGATAAATCTCCAGAGCACCGTCCGAGTTCTAATGCGCGGATCCTTTGGTTGGGTGCGGATAGGCTGAATATGCATGGTAGAGCGCAGATAATCGTGGTCGCCGTATTGTTTCTGATTCGTGCTCACATGACGCTACAAATCTCAACAATCTCAATGGCACTGTTTAAGTTCTAGTGCGTGGATCCTTCGGTGTGATTTTGGAGAGTCAAAGCAGGACATAGGTGGTTTGTCGCTTGCTTGGTGAACACACCTCGGCTAGTGTGCAAAGGTAATCCTTTTTCGCACGAATTCCCAACTGATATATGGCAGGCGATTGTTAGACATTTAATACACCATGTGTTAAAATTCCAAGTGGCACATATTGGCTTAACCATTGGCTTTACCAGACAACAATCTGCTCTTGCTCACTTGGGGGACAACTGTCGTTCTCTGGAAGGTCACGTCTTCTCCTTTTGGTTTCGAAATCGCGAACCTTGCGTCTAATGTGGTTGTTGTTGATGTCTCTAACTTGATCATTAACTGTGGCTTGTAACATGGTCAGACCGCCGCCCGCATAACCGTTACACCAAAAGGTGAAATACTGAAAGCTTAGCTTTCAGCATCAGCGACGGTATATGTACTGATTGTGGGAACTCAGGTAAGCCAGCGTGCTTACATGGCTCCACCTTGCCGTTGAGTGTGAGGTCGAGCAGCGTATGTGTCCTTTTCCAATCATAAACTCGTGTAAGAAAATAAGCAACTCTCCTGTCCTATGTAAGGTCAAATATGACTATGTGATGATCGATAGCAGGATTGTGTTGATGCTCGTGATTATGTATGATATATTGCTATCTATGTCTTTCTAATTTGTCCATCAGTTCTCTGATGTTAAACCAACTGATGCAACATAATATTGATCGATGTCAACCTGAGTGTGGCACTGGAGAATCCTCTCGGCAGTCTACAACATGAGTTATTGAGTGTATCACATAGTTTCAAACATTTGGTCTCACCTTAGGAGCTCGCCGAAGATCACTCGTGAAAGCTTTGTCGAAGGATACAGATTTGAGCGCATTCGCAGTCATCGCACCTTCCGCAAGGCCTGTGGCATTGAGCTGTATATCCAGCTGACCCTGGATGGTTCTGTCGCAATTTGAGTCTGTCTCTCTGTTTCTCACAACAAACACCCAAGCAAGAATAGTCGTCGACTCGTGGAGCTAATGAAGAACTGACTGACGACTTAGAGCTATTATTGGGTCTGGTCTGGTCACTTTAAAAGTGCCGATTAGTTGACTACCTTTGTACAATGAAGGCAAAAGTTCACTAGACATCATTTATTTAGTCCATAAACCTTCGACAATCCCCAAACGGAATCAGTTATGCATTCCATGCTGCAATGTCTAGACCCCTGAACCACGCAAGGAGCTGTGTTTGCAGATAATGTATCCGTCAAGCACGCCCAAGAAAAGCGAGTTCATCATAGCAGTGCCTTGATCTCGCCGACCACATTCCTGATTCTATCGTCAGGGAATGTCGGGAGAGCTGACATTACTATTTGCAATTCTGCAGATTCTGCAGGATCTAGTGAAATGCCGCGCGTGTTCCCGGCATAGACCTTGATCGATGAGTAAACAGTATTGGTACGTAATGGAAGGACGCTTACCATGTTCCCCAAAGCGACCAGAGTGCGGTAGGTGACCTCTGCATCATCTGTATTCGAGCGTAGCAACTTGGAGGCTGCTTAGTTGATGGACGAGAACATGCTTCTGATAAGTACCTGAAGGACTAGTCCAATGTGTTGATTCACCACATCCCTAGCGACGGACGTTGTCAGGTAGGCACAAGAGAAACTGTTTCGGCATTTAGCTCTTTTCCCTGATGCGGTACACTGAAGTCATACTTGAAAAGAATGGTCGCCAAAGCCACGCACTGAACCTTCGTCAGCAGTGCGTAAGGTGTATGACTGAGCGCTTCGAAAACCTGCTTCCTGTGAGAATCACCACAGTGACCGAAAAATGAAGTCACCCGCCTGCGCGACCCACTGCCCTTCGTCCACAGGAGTTCCCTCTTGGAAACAATTAGCTACCGTGCGAAATAGTAACAGAATATTCGTTTCTTGAGCCTTCGACATAGCCTTCCCATGCAATCGGACTTCAGTCCAATCAGATGCCTTGAACAAGGATGCGAGAAATCGTTCTCGTCCACCGGGGGCTGCAGAAGCATCTGCGCAATATGCAGCTACCAATCTGCTTAGGTCCATCACTTAGGGTAGTCAGTAAATGATGAAATCGGCATGATGGAATGCTTACTAGGGAATCGCTGGGACGCCGGCCATCGCTCTATAATTTGTATGATGGCGTCTGCGTGAGAGCCACCGAGGGGTGGAAGAGAGCGTTGAGAAGTTGTCGAAGTGGCTTGGGAAAGATAAGTGAAAGCTTCTTCGATGATTGCCAACTCTTCGGGGTACATTGCAAGGGTTGCGGTGGACTGGCATGTTTGAGTTCAGAAGGTTGCTCAATGTAGCTCAATTGGGTGCGTACAATTTCGTTGCGCAGTGCTTCGTCAAATTGGTACAACTTTGCTTGCATTGCTGATACATTAGCTTGTTTGAAAGAGACAAACTTGGCCTGTGGAAATTAGCATTGAGCTCAACTATCGCCATCTAGAAAAATCTTACAAAAGGTATGATTCTCGGAGCTGGAGGCGTATGGGCCGGAGGACCACTGTACCGAGCTGCACCCGTAAAAGGATCCATATAAGCCGTGGACGGGGCTGGCGCTGCTGAGGTAGCGGCAGCCTGATATCTTGATGCTCCTGATAGCAGTCTAGTATATGTCGTACTACTGAATATCAATGCTTACCAGTGTACGGGTCAACGTATTCATTGCTGGCGCCTAAATTGACTCCTGAGGTATTCTTTTCTATGAACTTTACAACTTCGTCGATGTAGTTCGTTGACAAATCATTCTGTTCCAGAAAGCGTTGAGCAGCTACATATGGATTCTCTGTGATGAAGACACATTAAATTTATGCCCAGCACAAGAGTATGAAATACTTGCCGGATACATTGAATGGGAGTTTCAATGGAGGTGCGCCTTCCTGCACATCAACGTCAAACACGTAGTCATACTCCTTGCCATTGAAAAGCTGCTTCCTTCCGGAGCCGACGGCATCCACGACCTCGCCAATCTTCTGCCAGTTTGACGTTGCACTATCCCACTACACTGGCTTAGATGGTCATCTCGCTAATTCATAAGTGCTCACCTGATGAGCCTCAACAAGGTCACCATTTTTTATCATTTTCACTTCTCCAGGTTTCTTACCTATGCAATTTTAATTTAACCCCACAAAATCCATGCGAGTAATGACCGCCAACCTGGATGGAGCAATGCATCTGGACCAGGAAGATCAGTTTTCTTGAGATCGCCCACTTGCTGCGACGAAAGAGCCTGGTTTGCGATATGATCTTCGAATGCCTTCAGCTCCACTGTGCTGGCCCAACGATCTTCAGATTCGCTGAAAACTCGAACAATACCGTCGCTACAGCCACTGACAATATCTCCATTTGGCATCGTGGACACAGCCCAAACAGAGATCGCAGGATGAACGATCATTTGCACGCATTCACCATCTGATGTTTGTGAGTGGATGCCGTGGGGTTGGACACAGTTCAATGACGCACCTCGCCACACCCTCACAGAGCGATCTTCGCCACCCGATACTATTCCTCCATTCGGAAGAACGGACAGACTGTACACAAACGAAGTGTGTCCAGATAGCGTGTAAACCACATCGCCCTGCATTGTCCACACCCTAATCTCACTAGTCCCAATCAGCCACCCCATTTCATCCAAAAATAGCGAGAATAACTTACCTATCGTTGGAACATGAGGCAAAGCCTATGTCAGGTATTAGAGTCAAGCCACGAACTGCGTCCTTATGCCCCTTAAAAGTCCGCATCATCTTGTGTTGAACCCAGTACTTGATAGTTTTATCCGCCGAAGCTGATTGAAGAAGGATCCGTCACTGACCTATCAAGCGGTGAATGATCTCACGCACCGGTTAAGAATTGTTCGTCATCAATGGCAAGGACTCCCCAAACTGCTTGCTGATGCCCCTTCAAATCATACACGAGCTGGAATTGTTTCCAGACTTTGGCGGTTCTGTTGTATTTAATATTAGCACAATACGCTTGCTGAGCAATGGAAGATTCTCACTTGTCCCATGAACCAGAGATAATGGTGCCAGATTGGCTGATATCAAGAGTACAGACATTATCGGTGTGTCCCACCAGCGAATATTCAGGATCCTCTGTCTGTGCTGGACCTAGGGCAAAAATATTGACGACCGTATCCTGCCCCCCAACAACAGCGTATCCTGCCTTGGGTCAATGCTACATGAGACGACGCTAACCACTGGCAAGCCTACCTTGCGGCGCTTCAGGCGACGGAAAAATATATTGTACAGCATTGACGAATTTTGACCCAGCTCGCAGAATAGATGAAGGAGTGAAGGGGACAGTTGGCGACGGTCGTTTCCAGGAGATCGCGGTAGAATCTCGCGATGCTGAAAGGATAATACTTTCTGTTGGTGAAGCTACTGCACGAACCTATGAAAGTTACAATGAGATGAATCCCCCCGCGGGAATTGGATTGGAGGAACCTACATCTGACGAATGAGCCGATAGTGTGGCTGATAGCTTGTAAGGCATCGAACGAGCTCCTTCGCAGCCGCGCAGAATCAGATACTTAGGTGGTGGACGAGAGACCACAGTTGAACGTTGAAGGATAAGATTACTCAAGGAAAAGCGGGCGATTGCGTTGATGAAATGAAGGGTTAGAAATTCAGAACAGTCGAAATCTAACCACGGTCACGGTATCGCAAGCCGTATTTTAATGGTATTTCCTGAACTTTCGTCCTCATTCACATCGGCAGTCAACTATAAACAATTGGATGGTATACACATGTAGCTAAGCCGAGCGCTGCGTACAGCACTCATCAAAGGACCAGGCTAGACCATACTTGCGAACGGAAAAAACCATTGCCCACATGCGGATGTTACATTTGCGAGTAGACTTCAGTAACTATAATGTGCACCACGCTAACGAGCCCCACAGTCGTGAAATCGACAGCAGGGAGATACGGAGGTGTAAACTATGCCTTGCACCATTACTTCATCTCCTGCGAGGGCCTCCCGATGCAGACCGTCTGAACTTGGAGTAAGTATACGACGAATTGCCAAATCGTGAGGGGATAAAAAGAGGGTGCTAACAGATTTCGTATTACTTATCACTTATCCACTTTAGGGCAGACCTTATTGATTTATCCATACGGACTTGGCAAATATGGAATTACTACTATATGGCTTGTGACTTGCATGCCAAAGCAAGCTGTTAGATTCGCTGCACTTGTCGTGATTCGACAAGTTAGCAAAAATAAATTGTTGAATTTACATCTTTAACCTATGAGGGTGCAGCAGAATCCAAAGTTTCCCGAGACTACGGTATTACCTCACCGAAACACAAGATGGGCAACCGTGGGTTCAACGTAACAGAAAACTAGGGTGTCATGAACGAGATAAGGAGGGGAAGATCATATGCTGATACGACTTCGACCCGTTCACCGTGGCATGCGCGAAGATCCAGGCTGCCGCATATTTGCCCTGAAGCTATATCTGACTGACTTGGCATCAAAACTTGAAAGAAGTTATACTTGCGTTGTACCCTCGAAGCTTAACTTTATCGGACAGTGAGCACCGCTGAAAACTCTCAGAGCGGCTGTCTGGACTTTTTGGGCACCTTTTTGCCAGAGACACGAAGGCATGGATGTAAAAATTATTTGACCTAATACGTTCTCTTTCGACGCTGAAATCAAGCGGCACGAAATACGTTGCGCTGCTATTAGCAACTGGCGAAACTCGCACGGGGAGCCAATGAACCCGGACAAATTTGATCCTAGAATTCCCAGCAAGTGGAGGGAGTACACAGCAAGACTACCTCGGAGCGACATGGAGCGGCACATCGACATATAGGATTTTATAATCAGTTCTTCCTTGAAGCGGGGACTGACCACAATACAGCAAAACGTCATCATGGAAAGTTTCAGTCGCAAAGATCAACGCCTGAGCCGATTGATATTTTGACCCGTTTCCCGTGGTGCACCAAATCCGTTGCAGCTTTGCGCTTTTCGGCTTGATGGGCAACCGCTAGCGTGAGGATATTCTGAGTCGCTTCTTGGGTTTGAGATTCGTCATCAGAGGAACCCGCCCGCGCCATGACCTCAGGACGCAAGTCGGAATCTGCAATTTCAGCCGAACTATGTGTGGGTGTCAGCACATGATCAACTACGTCGCATAAAACAAATGATGATCCTACGCCACTAAGGTCTGTCCTGCTTTAGATTTACATCGCGCCTAGTAGTGTTGACTTGCATTAGCAACGTAACACGAGAAGATTTATATCTCTAACCGTATTAGATAGGCCCATGAGGCGATTCTCGACCTCGGTAAGTGGGTTGAAGTAATCAGCGTAGGCCTTGGATCGTTTCGCCTTGGAGAGGAAGACATATTTGGTTTTTTGAAGCTCTTTCTGCTTTTTGGTTTTCACGCCTTTCTTGCCCTTCTTCGCATGGGAGCGGGTAACGCCAATGCCTAATTCATCAGAGACGATGCTTTCAACCGCAATAAAGCCTAGAAAGGCATTTGCGTTGAAAAAACATGGCGTACACTGATCATACACCCACCTTCCTCTTCTAGCCTCGTCAGAAGCTGACCAACCAGTGCAGTGTCACACCCTTCGATAATACATGAAATTGGAACAATGAGGGACAAGATTAAAATTGAACTGACCAGTGTGCTCCCTGAATAACGACGCCGAAGATGGCTGATGCACCTCATAAATTTTGATAGCCCTCCTGAAAAAAGGTAAGTAATTTTGACGCAAGGGACGAGCCACTGTGTACCTAAAGAGGGCTAGGTCTTTGTATCGGGAGATCATATCAGCATGAATCTTCCCCGCGATGATGTCCCACTCGTGGGAGCCACGGAGACGACAATCAAAGCAAATAAATTGAACTGGGAGACGCTTGTCTCGTGCACCATGATATCTAAGTCACATTTAACGAAATATCACGCAGTGAGAAAGGAGATGATTGCGCACCCCATGCACCTAGTCAACCGGTCTTTGTCAGAGGGCTTGATTTGTACGGGAGCAAAATGCGTACCAGACATGGAACAAACGGTTGCAACCACCCTCACACAGTAGAGAACCATCATCAATCTTCCAACAGGGTGAGTCTGCTTGTGTTTCTTTCCAATTCTCTGCGTACGCACCGATATCCCGCAGTCACAGTCAAGTTGGCCTTTATCTATCAACCGCTCGGAGCCCTTGGAACGGTTGATACGAGGGATCTGTGGACCAGTGATACCTGAATTGCAGGATGGTCCAGACGCTTTCAAAACCTGCGTCTCCATATCTGTAATAAATCAGTCACTTAATGCAATACAACACGCCAGATGAACGTCGTACCTAACATCTCTGAATCAGGCACAGTGGACACACCATTCCTCATTCCAAGTAGATCCTGGAGGTATTGAGTATCAACCTCTTGAGTAGAGATAGCCGAGGCAGAGGACGCAACATCAGAAGCAGGCAAGGAGGGGGCCTTGGTCGATGAAGGAGCGGGTATCGGTGACCCCATGACAATCTCCTGAGTAGGTGGGATCTGCTGCGTTTCCTCGATGTCATGAGCGGCCTTTCTGATGTTCTAACGCGATGCATCAGTGAGGTAAGATAAGGAACTGATGAATGACAAACCAAGTCTCCGACGCAAATCGGGGTCGACTCCGACATACCACCATACTGGGCATGAGCGCGCGACGAAGTAACGTTGACTTGAGAGAATGGTTGAATCCCTCCATCTTCACTGCGTATACCGACGGGGGCCATGACTACGTCACCACCGAACCTGGACAAAACAATGCCTTCGTCAATTACCATCTCACCCTCAGCATCCTCATCTTCATCTACGCTCCAGACGATGTTACGCTCCAACGCATCTTTCTTCTGCAACTGTGCGTCCTCTACTCTAATCCTCGCCTCTTCAACTGGAGTCAACCTCGGGGCTGTGTGAGACGTGATACCCGCGAATGGCGCATTATTGTCTTCCGATACAGAAGGAAGATACGACGATACTGAAACCACTTTCATGTCGAGGCTGAATAAAGGAGATGGATCCAAGTTAATGCACTGGAATTCTTGATGCTTACCCATGCCATCCCGCGTTCACTTGGCCAATACTCGTTCGTTCTGGTACTTCACCCGCCGCATGGGTGGTAAAGAACCATTTGTTAGCTTCGGCATCTGCCGCCTGGAAATGGGGGGGCTGGTAGTCATCTGGGGCATCTTCGTTGAAGAACAACTTGAAATTGCCGTAACGATTTTCTGCACGAAAACGTTGCCACCGAATTCGACAAAGGGAAAACATTGACACGCACTTGGAAGGTTTTCCATCTGATTGATAGTAGTCACAAGCGACTTGATCATTGCCTGAAACAAAGCGCTTGAGAACGACATGCTTTCAGGTGTGAAAGTATGAGTGCACCTTAACACTCCTTTTGACCTCCCCAAGAGTCGGCATCTGCCCTTTCTTGAGGGCCTCAGAGACAGGATCTGTGCGCGCAAGAGACATCTTCGACAATTGATCTCCAAGAGTCATGATCGGTATGGCGGTGTGACTTCCAGGCAGCTTGTGGTACTTTGCGTCCCTCATCCATTTAGTACTATTATATGAAAGCCTCGGACACTCACATGGAAATTGAAGGTGTAAGCTTCCACAATGCTGCGTGAGTAGTCTGTCAGAGGACCTAGCAATAATTGGAGGCTAAAAGTCGACGAACTTGTTGGAATCTTTGCTGTCCTACACTGAACATTAGACAAGAGAGTCTCCAAGTACATCTTATCTCACCAAGTAAATGCCGAATATAACTTTCCGAAGGTATTGCTTATCTATGGCTTCAAATATGCCGTTCTCCTGTGAAACATGGATATATGCGCGTCTATCATGGAGAATGAATGCATATATGCGTACCAGGTAGTCAATTATACGATCCCCTTCATTAGTAAAACCTCGGTTGAGGGTCATGATCGTGACACCACTGATATTCAGTCCGGTAGTTCCGTCTGATGAGAAGGAGCCAGACAAAGCGGAAGCCCGCCCATTGTTTTGAGATGAAAGTCTATCTGCATTTAGTTTTGGTTAGCGTTCATCGGTTGTTGTTCGTAAATTATACACACATTCACCGAAGTTCTCGGCTGGGAGAAGACCCCTGAGATTGGCAGGTTAGATAAGAACCAGAAGGCTAGATTAAACACACCTCAAGTATGCTATACATCCCAGACCAGCTTTGAGGAGCGTCTGTACACACTCCAAACTCTGCTTGTTGCTAATCGTCTGCGGAACAATCAAGTCCAGGCTGACGACAACTCGTGGATTAATACCTGAGTTTCTGTATTCGCTGTTGTGCGTTGCATCTGCATGGTTATTAAAGTGAGGCTGAGCGCTGAGCAGTCGTTGGTATTTACTTGGATGACGGGAGACGGAAGGAGATGAAGCAAGACGTCGGCGAGACGCGACGCGTATTTGTATCACATGTGAGATAATCACGTGACTCATGACCTCAATCACCGAATTGAGAATGCAGAAATCGACCCACTCAAGCTAGCTAGTAAGTAGTGACATTATCGACAATCGTGTAATTGAATGGTCGAGGACGATATGTCAGCGATGCATCGATGAAGCCTTGATGAACAGGGAACTCTCAAAATTAGTGGTTCGAGTCCACAGTATTACAAATGTTCTATCAAAGACAACATTAATGCTATCACCAAGCTATCAGACTTGCAACATCGAAAACACACGCAGGACTTACGTTTGATACGATGTTTTATAATATCATGGTTGTCCGGTGCCAATAAGGCTCGTAATACGTGTGTCAAACCCCTCGCTGCGAACTGGCATCTCTGGAGTGTGGAATGGGTTCTTCATGACAGCATCTGCATAGGCCTCATACACTCTTTGAAGAACTGAGTCCGCTGTTGCCTCGGCCAAGGATGTGAGAAGAACGAATTTGGTTCCTGTGAAATAACAATGTAAGGGGGCTAGCTGTGACGTACATCAAACCAAGCACCTGTCGCAGTCAACAAGATGGTCATCTTAAATGACTCCCCTTCAATGACCTGTGCACCTGAGCTTGAGCCAGTAGGGGATAAGCGGCTTGTAATAGCGTGAATGCCATGCAGAGTGCCAGCGAGGACTAAGTACTCGTTTGATGTGAGCTGAGCGAGGCCATCTGAGAAGGACTCAGTCATGGACAAAGCTGAACTCATATTCGTTCTGAACAACCTGCGAAATTGCGCTGGTAGACCAAGCCACCGGCTTTGTTAATGACCTTTTACACCTTGCTTGAGCAATTGTTTGGGTAATTACTTGACGAAAGGAAACCTACCCACAAGCTGAAGATTGCCATAGGCGCGAAGGAGACCGGAGTACTTAGCCAAAGCGTTTGTTTGAATTCGTGGTCTACGGGCCACGCCGAACTCAGGCTCGTATTGCTGGCAATCAATCTCCTATTCAACCGTTCACCATTATATAAGGCTCTTGCATTTTTCAGTCAATGAAACTTCAGATATACTGCCAGTCTTCATTTCTGAGCCTGCTTCTATCGTTTGTATCGTGGTGCACACTAACGGTACAAGGCTCGACGCTCGGGCAACGTGATTTCATCCAGTTGACCTCGGAACAAATTTTGGCTCTTGCGACCGCAACAGACCCAGTCGCAAATGTAGACACCAACAATCCCGCTTCTCATCTTTCGAAGATCCTCATACCGCGCGCTGGTATGTGTCTATTCTACTTTCCAAGTTTACTGAGACAAGCGTAACAGTGGGTAGTGAAAACATAACCCTCGTTCGTGAATATATCGTGTCCACATTGAGGGTTTTGGATTGGCACGTTGAAGAGGATACATTTACCGATATCACTCCGTATGGCCCTCGTTCATTCACCAACATCATTGCGACGAAAGACCCGACTGCCTCGCGCCGTGTCATATTGTCTGCGCACTATGATAGCAAATTCTTCCCAAACTACCCAGATAATCAGGTGTTTAGCTTAGTTTTTAATTATCCACCCGGGCAATTGTATGCTAAGCCTATCAGTTTGTAGGTGCGACAGATTCCGCAGCACCATGTGCCATGATGCTCGACCTAGCAGAGACTTTGACCCCCCTTCTTGACCAACGCGAACAACGTCTCGAGGATGGATTTGATGAGGATGGTGATGGTGATGAAGATGTGGCAGACACAACCCTCCAACTTGTGTTCTTTGACGGCGAGGAAGCCTTCAAAGATTGGACTGACACAGACTCTGTTTATGGAGCCAGGTCAGCAATTCTTTCGAGGATGGCATATCAGAACTAAACCAATGACGTACTGCTGTTTAGACATCTTGCAAGCAAATGGTCAACAACTTATATAGCACCTAACTCTAAACGACGGTTGCTTGGGCATGCAAGTCTGACAGAGTTATCGACTATAGAACACATCATCCTCCTCGACCTTCTCGGCGCCCCGAACCCGACAATACGATCCTATTTTATCGACACAGCTTGGTTATTTGATGCCATGATTTCCGCAGAAACTCGGATCAAGGATGCTGGTGCTCTTGATGAAGCTGAAACGTCTACGAACTTCCGCAGCTTCTTCTTGCCTCGAACGGGTTCTGGAAATCAATATAATTACGGGTACATCGGAGACGATCACGTACCCTTTCTACAGAAAGGCGTCAACATTCTTCATATCATCGCATATCCATTCCCGCGTGTCTGGCACACTCTTGGCGTTCGTTATCATTTTCATGCATCTGTCATTGCTGTTAAAATCACATTCTCTAGGATGATGCATTAGCACTTGACGTATTAACCATGCGCCGATGGAACATGATACTACGCGTGTTCATGTCCGAATATCTGAATCTTCGGCCCGAGATATCACAGTCACCCCCCAAGCACGATCATCTCCAACGCTCCGCCAGTGAATTGGTGAGATTCCATCTAGCCATCAATGTCTCAAACTCAGTAAATCATGGAGCCCAGTGACCTGGTTATATATATAGGTTGACGGACCCAGACCAGACAACTTGATTCATTGATACCAGGCGTGGATACAAACATGTGCGAATTACAGAGAGAACACAAACTGAAAATCTATGTGAAAAGCGCTGGATAAACACGTTTACAGCGCAAGGACAAGTGCTTTGTAATGTTTCACGAGTTCGGAGGCATCCATAGCGAGCTGCGGGTGGGTGTCGCGTTAAGCTCCGCTGTTGTTTGAGAGAATGGCATCAGTCTCAGACCTTGTGCCTTTCTCGTGCGTCATCGAGACGTGTCTTTGCCTTCTTCATCAGCCTCTTTCGTGACTTACGCATTTCCACGTCTGATGCATGGGCTGTGCACAAAATCATCCTGGGTATATGCGCTGTGAACGCGCTATGACACACCTATAGCCTTCATCGCATCTACACTTTGTATGCGCTGGTGAACGACGTCATCGAGCAACAGAGGGTACGCTGCACACAATGCACAAATCTTCTCCTTGAAGACGAGTCAATGAAAGAGAATGGTTCGACCATTCTCTATGAAACTTACTTCGTCAGCCTGGAGTCGTGCCGGCAAGTCAGAGCGATTTGCTTCGTGCTGCTCTTTTATACGGGCCAGGGTGGTCTGAGCCGAAGTTCTTTCAAGTACGAAGGAGGTATTGTTTATCATGCAGAAGAATGCCGAGTAACTTACATATGAGCACCAACTTCCTCAACGAGTTTGGCGCTTTCTGTCCGAGCAGTCGCGAACTTGGTTCTCACCCTAGCTTCCAATGAATGAAGACTGTTGGCCTTCTTGTTACTTGGCAAAGTTGGCATGCTCCTTGGCAAAGTTCAGCAGACTGTCATGGCACGCAGAAATGACGACCAACCAAATGCTGTTTGTCTACCGCGACCAAGCGGTCAGAGATTTAAGCCCAAAATACTACCTCAAGGCACACCTGTGAGTTATAGAGTTTATCCTTTCACTGATAATGAACGCCACAAGCAAGCTTGGTGCAAAAACGGTCACAACCTATGCATGGGCTTGTATCACGACAGACGGTTTAGTGCCAATGCAGTGAGCGTTTCATTATTAGACCTTCTTACCGTTGACCGCTCTAGTACTTGGATACCGGGGGCTGAACGAAAAGTTGACGATGATATATGATAGCTAGTACAGTGGTGGGAGTGCTGAGTGAGTGAACAACTTAGATGATGTCTTCATCACAGATTCTAGACGCGTCTGTGGCAAAGATCACGTGATCCCGTAGTTAATATTTCCTAGTACTCCTCTAAGTACGAACTGAGCTTATACATTGTACATTGATATCCTAAGCTGGTGTTGAGGGCAGTTCCTGCAGCTGCTCCAGACAGTCCAGCACGATTCCCAACGCAACCAATCCAAAACTTTGCGAGCCATAACCCTCCTTACCCTCCTCGTGACTCTCTTTGTACCTCTCTTGACTCAGCGCCCAAGCAAACCACCCGTTCTCTAAGCCATCCCGCACTTCGTCGGGTGACGCGTTCTCCATACTCTCTGGTAGCATTCTGCTTCGAATGTCGCGAATGAGGACCGAAATGCATTCTCTCATTGCATATGTCCGATCGTTTTTAAATCGCTTCTGTGAGCACTTGGCAAGGATAGTTCCGACGACGATCTCCTCCTCGCGCAGGCGCGCACCGGGTACTCGTGAGAGTGTGTGACAAGTTGCAACGTAGATGAGTTCGTCCAGGTATGCCGAGTATATACTGTTCATTGAGACCTTGAGTTTCGAAGGTCTCTCACGACGCTCTAGCTGCCGTTTGACTAAAGGACGAAGTGTAACGGAGATAAGATCACTCAGTGGCTTTTCTAGCTGCTGAGGAACGTAAGCGGGTATATCGTCGAGTTGGATGTTGCGATATAGGTGACCCAAGGCCCGGTCGGACTCGTAATAATCTGTCGGTCGGGGAGATTCCACCTCTGCCGCATGCCAATCAGGTTTGTAGGGGATGAGGCTGCGAGGAATATCTTCAACGTCGACCTTCCATCCGTTCTTTGGGTAGTCAACGGCTTTGCTATGAAGCGCTGCGAGCTTCAGGCATGCCTCATTGAACGTTCCGTCCTGTAATATGATCTGAGCTCGAGCTCTGCACAGCTTTGATAACACTACGCACGCTCGCTTGATCTGTGGTGAATATAATAAGTTGTGTGTTTGATGCTTGTAGAATAAAAACTTGCCTGCAATCGTGATGTGTTTGTCGGACACCAGCCCCTGCAATCCACTTGAGCTATCGAACAGCTTACGCTCATCCGAAATTGACATACCACAACATCTGAGTTGATATATTCCACAACAAAATTACACACGTCTTCAATTGTGCTGGGTCGTTCGATCGTGAAAGGCTTTCCCGAAGGATAAGACGCTGGATCATAATGATCCGGGAGGATCAAGGGCGGGTATTGTATAATCTCATAGAGATCGCTATAAATTATGAGTCTCAGGTCAGGATAGAGGTGACATTTCTCCTTACCCGTCAAGATCGCCACCACCGAGTGAGTTTGGTAAACAAGTTGCACCTATGGGCAGGAATATAGGTAGACGGAAAATTTTCCAACACGCGTGCACCTACCAGTAGATGCAAATACAACTACATTCTTCAGGTGACCAAAAAGGCAGAGTTTATCACTCGGAGGTTTTCCGATGGCATATGACTGCTGGACTAGATTCGAGTTAATTGTGATAAGTGTAGTGCAGGCAGTGACTTACCGTCGCCCGGATGTATGACAGGACTCCTCGAGACCATACAAGGCCCATGAAGCCATATGGGCTCACTATCCCCTGGCTTGTGAACACACGCTGAGGGGGCAGGTAAACCAGTAGCGTGAGCTGTCAGAAATGAGTGGCATACCATATATCTTGCCGGAAGGCAGTTTGAAGACGTTCGAGTGGCCTTTTTTCTCGTAAGCAGGTCCCTCATCCGTGACACCCATCAGCATGTAGCTGTTAGGAATTGGAATGCGTGCATCATGTTTGACTGCTCGCAGTACGTGGTTGATAGCACAGGCTCGTAATTGTGCCAAAAAGGGGGAATCAATGTTCCGCTGAAGATGTGTAGGATTCAACTCCAGACCGAGGGTGTTAAGTTTCCGTAACGTCGATGGCAGTCGGAAAGATTGAGACAATCCGTGGCTTTCCAAGAGAGCCGCAAAGAGATCAATTGAGTCGTGAGCAGTGCGTGCTTCCGCAACAACCTTTTGCTGCAGCTCCATAAAGGTATCTTTTGAGGCACCTCGGTCTTCTAGAACTGTGATTAAAGGTCTATGCAAGTCGCTTGAGCATTCACACCATAAAACTGAAATGATAAGGAACTTGTAGATACCTGTTAAGATGAGGAGTGTTAGGTTTGACAACAGGACGAGCAATCTCTATCATGGCGTAATCTTCTCCGTGATCCTTGAACTTATTCATACTTTCTCGTAAGCAAAGTTGGATTCCCTTGAGTTGCTTGTCAACAGCTACGACGCCTTTAAAGCCAAGGAATCTGATTTGGTACTGTGACCCTGTTTAGTACAGTACTGTCAAGCGTGCAACCACTTACAGCCGAAGGTTTCACTGCGTGCGCACCACCATCTCGTCGAGCGTTGCATAGAGTTTCCCAGATTAAGTTACCAAGTTCATTGCTGACGGTGCCGACACCGTCAGAAAATAAAACATTGTTTTCGGTGATATCAGGCATTTCCAACCACTGCGACCGATGGATCTTGACTGATGGATCTGTCGCCGTAAATGCTTGCTAAAAGGCTATTTAGAAGAAATATTGACGAAAGCAACTGACTCACAGCCATCCGGGCAGCATACTTCGAAGGGGAATAAATACATCCGCTGAAGTCTCCTAAGCTACTTCTTATTGTGTGCGCGTTGACAAGTCCTTTGGTGTCATGCTGGAAAGAGCTAACGAACCAAACTGCATGCTCCCTCAGTGCAGATGAAGAGTACGCCAAAAAATCGAAGTGTTTGCCAGCAAGCTCAAAACCATCTTTCAGCAAGCCCCCAACACGGCGCCTGACAAAGCTCGCCCCATCTACTTCCCTATCCCAGCGATACTGGAGACGATCCTCATCACGAAAGTCGACTCGAATGAAGTTGCCTTCGTAGCCTTCGTACTCGCGAATAACGCGATTCGATTGCAGTATGTTAGGCCCTTCGAGGATGAGCCGAGTTGGAGTGACTGTGACGCGATGACAGTAAAAGCGGCCAGCAGGCGCCTCGGGACGGACATTCCCGAGCTTCTCCTGTACCACCAGCTCAAAGCACTTGTGGATTGCTTGACCTGAAGGACGAGCCGCAGCTTTTATCACAAAGTATCGCATGATGGCTGCGGCAAATGGCTGGTGGCGGCGAATCAGTTCATCGATCCTCGGGCGCAACTCCTCGAGCTCCTTCGTATTTGTAACACCATTTCGGAGAAGGGCCTCGATCTGAAACGCTACGGGCCAGTCGGAGCTCAATGATTCCAACCATCTTTGCACCCAAGCCAGTTTTTTGCTCGTGAAAAATCCCTGGCAGGTTGCTTCGATGCGGACTCCATAGACCGGAGAACGAAGCTCTGCGATTTTACAGAACTGCTTGAACTTATCCAGATCTCCCTGTTCGGAGAGGATGATTCGTATGTGATGAGCATACGGAGCAATTTGCTCATGGCCTGGATGTATAGCACCAACGCGTTCGCGATAATTCTTCTTATCGGAGTATGTTCCGGTAAGGGTTCTGTTGAAGTCTTCTCTTTCGACGATCGGTGGTGTGAACAGATCAAAGCATATGTCTAAGGATATCTACATTCAGATCTTCAAGCTATGAGCGCCACACTTACATTGATTACCAAAATCATAGCCCACAGCCATTTTGTTGATATTGGCGAAGGTCACAATCAGGCTGTATAACAACTGTCCTCGCGCCGGATCACCAACCTAGCCAAGTATAGGATCAATATGGGGTGTGGATTTTATATTCAAAATGAAACATATGCCAAACCTTCGCACGGATCAGTTTGTGCTCGTATTCGAAGTTCAACCACCCAAGCCCGTTGAGAAGATTGGACTGCCATTCCACACTGAAAGCACGTGGATCTGATGGACTGGCACCTTGAGGGCGATAGAATGTACCTATGAAATAAGTTCATATGATCCAAAGGCGACAGGCGAAAGGTATATAGGAAACTTATAACATACCGATTTGCACGACAGCGATTCGAAAATCTGAACTTAACGCATCGATCTTCTCCTGCCGTTTCTGAGCGATATCGGGGTCCACATAGGGGGCCTTTGCGAGGGTGACTAGCATGTTGTTTGGGATGTGCTTGGTTGTAGGGATGAATTTCAGACGTTTTTTGCCGACCTTGATGGTGACACCATCTTCGCCGTCAACAAGCCGACGGAATTTCAGCCCTACGTCCTTAGAGGGCAGTCTGAGTGACCCGACGCCTTTGTTACGAACGCCTCCGCACTCGTTCATTTCGAGTGTGACTCTAAAGTTGATGAGACGCTGCGGCACATCGGCATCCGACATAAATGGACCGGGGCGCGCGTGCAAAACCTCTGCGATTTTTTTTGTGACTTCATATTCAGTTACTTCAAAATCTACGTTGCGAATGATGAACTCCATGAAAACGATGAGGGCAAGTAAGAGGGAAGAGTAGATGGTCGATCGATAAGCTCAGCCACTGGACGTGGCAGAAGTTCGGCTGCTAAATATAGACCCCGTTCTCAGGCCAGTGGAACCAGCGTTTAGCCCAAGTTTAGCCGCACTCCATCATGATTGTTGGTAGAAACTATCCAGGCCTTGAAATGCGGTTCAAGGAAAGAGGTAGAATAGACCTTCATGCATTGCTATATCTAAATTCGATACTATTCATCGACTGTTGAGTAGCATTTGCTACTTGTACGGTATGCCTGCAAACGCCTCAGTCCTTAAAGGGATCGCATTGAGTGTGCATCCGACTTACCATTTTGTATCTGAGGAAATCATATGAGGATGTCTGATGGTCGCAAGAAAAAATCACTCACCCGTTGGAACTCATCGTAGGCTGTGCTCCACACATTTTCATGAGCATTGCGGATGATTCCCATAATCCATTCGGCAGCTTGACGCTCATTCAACCCAAGCGCAAACCGATCTTTGAGGCGCTTGATAGTCGGTTCGCCTTTGAATGACGAGAGACCAGTTCCCAGCATGAGCTGGACCGTGCTGACGAGCTGATCTGCATGAGGTCGGATAGCAAGAAAAGCCTTCACGGTCAGATGTTGAAATAGTTCGTAACCTTGAGAATATCTGCCACCCATAAGAACTACCATCTCGTGGGTTAACTTGAAAGAGCTAGGCTCAAACTTGACACCCTGGAAAATATGATTAGAAAACTGCTAAAGGTGTCGTCGTTTGACGATAGGACTTACTCCAGGACGTAGATAGACAACAAGAACGAAGTCAGTACGTACATCAGCAGTCGCGAAATGAAGAACTCATCTATATCAAACAGGAATCCAAAGTCTGAGATCAAGTTCAATGCCGGTTGCCGTACTCTTAGACAGGTAAAACTTACCGATATGTACGATATGCCCTTCGCCATCAATCATGATATTCCCATTGTGACGGTCCTTGATTTGCAGGATATAGCAAGCAACAGAATATGCGGCCATAGACTGGATGAAATTGAGACGAGCACGCTGGAATGCAACGGTCTCTTCTCCACCGTATTTCGAAATAAAAAAGTCAAGCAGGTCATTTACTGTGGCTCTTCCCATCTCATCTCGAGATGTAGCATTTGGCACCACGTCAATGACACCACACTATGATATACATGAGCGTGGTCCAGTATGAATGTAAGAGAAAAACTCACTCCAGCGGCAGTTGCGGTAACCCTGTAAGGGAAAAGATAGAGGGTCAACCCGATGCTGGTGAAGATGTTTTTGAACATCGCGATGATCTGTAAGGCTAACACATCTTGTCGGCAGTCGTCGCCAACTTTGAAGATAGCCTGTTGCCAAACATCGTACTCCTCGCGTTTCTCGAGTGCACCGTCCAAAAGAGACTCTGGGTCGGAATCAATAATGACGCGCTCCTTCCTCACTTTAAAAGTAGCCATGAATGGTGCCTTTGGTGAAATTATATTGAGAAAAAAATAGGCAAAGAATGATCTACACACCTTAGCGTGACTTTGAAGTGGTCGACCGGACTTCTTATCAATGTCAATAACACTACCGTCTGGATTACTGGGAAGGTAGACTCCAATATCAACAACTATTTTGGCCATCTCTTCGTCAATCTTTGCCTGTAAAGACACGTCAAATCATATCGTAGGACAATCTTCGAGGGTCTCGCCTTTTTCTCAGGTTTTGACTTTTTGATGAAGGGCTTCAGTTTACCGGAGATCGAGGTTACCTTGTTGAAGAAACCGAATTCCCGATCGTAAAAGGCACGGGCATCGCCAGATAGCGAATCCACTACCATATCAGTCATCCGATCTAGCGCAGGTTTCATAGGATCTTCCTAATCTCGTGTCAGTGGAGCAGAGACGAAAACATGCATCGAACTCACGATCTCGGCAGCATCATCCTTGTAGCAATTGGCCTTCATGTTCCATATGATCTGGTGGCAAAAGAGCTGAGACACCTTTGCTGTTTCGAAGATGAATTGTGCGATATATCCTAAATCCTAAATTTAGCAACCGTACCAGCAAAGGGCTACAGATACCCACCAAGGTCATCAAACCGAAGAGCTTGGACAACTTGAGGAACGAAAAAGAATGTTAGGTCGACAGGATGCTGCTTCAGGACTCGATGGGCATATTGTAGCAAGAATGGATCGTTGCCGTGTCGTCGCTCGAAGAAAGTAACAGCAATCACAGGAGTGACAGGCGCCCACATGATGATGTGCTGACAAAAACGTAAACTATCGAGTCACAATACCGCAGAAATAAATTACCTTCAGTTCTCGTCTCTGTCCACCTCGGAAGGAATCCCCGATCAAAAATCGTAGCGCTTCTGGAGTATCGACTACCTGGCTAGCGTTGGACCGAACCAGATTCTGCACCTCGGCATGAGCTGCTGGGCTTTTGAAACGTTCGGTCAGATAGACCGCTATGGCTGGGTCTACCTCCCACACTGTTCGGACTACGCCAGGCCAAGTCGACTATTGAAATACATGAATCGCCATTCGCAGAGCCATCAAGTTGCTCACCTCAAGCATATTGCGCTCGAGCAGACCATGAGGGTCACTGCCTCGTTTCGCTTCGTTGCTAGGATTAGCCCAGACCGTGAGCCTGAATATTTCATTTTCTATCAGAAGACGGAGTGGGTGTTTGATGTTCTTGAGGCGTGTGGCATAAACTACAACCGATCAGTTAAATGCGAAGAAAAGAACGTTTGCTGCGCTTACGGGAGGTCTTTGACGCAGACTGATGAGGAGCAAGGCTCGAAAGGGATGACATATTCCTAATCGAGTCACCCTGGAGATGCACAAGAAATTCGGACATGACTTTGATATCAGCATCAACCTGCACTCTATTGGCTCCAAAAGACCACCTGAACAGCATAAGCGTTCGCACAAACACTGATATCCGGGAAATATACTTACTGC
This sequence comes from Suillus weaverae, assembly GCA_016767475.1. NCBI lineage: Eukaryota > Fungi > Basidiomycota > Agaricomycetes > Boletales > Suillaceae > Suillus > Suillus weaverae. Next base: position 57,975 of record MU179370.1, on the reverse strand, counting down.
GGTCGAACAGCAAACCACGAATATGCCGTGCAATACAGACTTTCGCGCAACATACACTCACAGACAGCATCCAGATGCGAGCTCTTCAATGTCTCAAGTCCAAAAAGAAGGAACGTATAACGCAACTCTCGAGCCAGCGGATGAGTACTGGACAAATTGTCAATATGGCTTCGAATAGTTAGCCTGATGAACATACCTGAACGACTTGTGCGCTTGCGCAGATCGCAAAACAAGTCCCTGGATGAGGAACATCACAGTCGAGCGACAATATCTAGCCGCTTGCAATCGACTGAATAACATCTGTAGAACTAAGGTATGCGGCATGAGCAGCCGACGAGCATGAGTCGTTGCTCGATTGATTTCGTCCTTGTCAGTTGGACTGTAACTGATGGGATGGTAGAAGGGATCAACACAACTGTGGATTGTCAATCACTCGGGAATTTAGAATACCAAAAAATGACAGACTTTGATGAGGCAGAGAACACGCCCTTCCGCTCCTTCACAGTCCCAAACCAGGACGTGAGCACTTCGCACATGATGGCCACTTCCATGTTGGGACGCTCCGCGATGACCCAGGTCCATGTTTCAATACCCGCAACGACCGCAGACGGGGTGAAAACCTCGAACGGCAGAGCTACCAAAAAATGCACCAAGGTGTAATCGCACTAGAAATCGTCAGAACGGATGCCAGGAGCATATAGTGCTTAATCTGACCTTCTCCAACGATATAAGAGTCGCCGCGCAACGGAATAATAGACGCTTCAGATCTTGAACAGTTAAAGAGCTACGTTTATTCCGAATGTCGTTCATCGTATCGGCCATCTTATCCTTGAATGGCTGGATGCCAGTGCATTGCATTTGAGGAGCTACTTTATCCAGCGAATCTTGATCTTGCGAAGGTTAAAGCACCCGACCGTCTATCAGGTCGACCGACTTACTTTTATGAGTTGCGAGTCGCAAACCAGCAACCTCCCCTGAAAAGTAGCATTTGCTTGCAAATTGACTGGCAAGAGCGCGTGCACGATCCGACTTCCAGTTCGACAAGCTAGACAAAGAAGCTGCGATGCCAAACGATCAAAATACTTGTGCGTGATTTAAGACCGAGCACCTACAAAGTTGTCGGTGCACAGGACCAAATGCCTTGGCAAACGTTTCGGCAACAGAAGCTCCTAACTCAGCAGTGTCCGCACCAATCAGCGGTTGCGTAGCTGCGAGATATTTCTATACGGAGGACATGAAGGAAAAGAGCTGCAAATGACAACAATAAAACGAACCTGAAGCGTCGACTGGAGCTCAATGGGAGCCCGGCTAAGTGCGAGTTCAAACCACGTGTTGGCATTGCGCTGCAGCTGTCCAAGGATGTCATTTCGTACTTTGTAGTCATCCGTGAGCTGCAGCGTGATGCCGGTGCACTCAGAGTGGAACTCGTACATCGGGTTGTACTGGAATCAAAATTGAACGTCAGCTAGTCGATTAATAAAATCATATATTTCTATCACCTCGTCCGTGAACTCGTTCTCGCATGCGTGACGCAGAAGAGTAAGGCACTCAAGGATTGCATACACCAGTGGCGGGTCGCACAGGAGTGAAGGGAACGACGTGATCAGGTTGAACAGGTATTTGGTTGCGACGTCCCGAGCACGAGTTATGCGATGAGTGCTGGCTACAAGCAGCTTACGAAGTTCCTCCGATAGATGGGCCGGTAGTGCCTGTTCCACAGCTTGGGAATTCATTTCACCCATGCATCCACGCATAACCTGTTGACAATTTAGCTCAGCATACCACACCCGAAGACGAACATTACTTTGTCAGCTATAGACTCCATACATATAATAAGATAGCTCTGTCGATTCAAATTGCCGTTCGTGAAGTATGACACTAAAGAATACGGGAGACCAGCAGCAGATCGCATACTCTCAATATCCTGCATCATCAACAAGAAGATCGCCTGTCCCGGGGACAACGAGCGTATCTCGCTTGCGCGGTGCGGAATATGGCGTGTAAGAAATGACCGATGCTTCGAGATAACCTGTCAAAATCGTCAAGTATCCTTTCTTTCCAAACAACACAAAGCACTAACAGAATGCGCATATTCATGACGGATGACAGCGCTATACTCAATTTCGCTCGCGGCGTCATGAGCATTCTCGAGCACCAAAGTTGGCGTCTTCGTTGCGATTTTCGCCAGCGCAGGCATGAGCCACGTCATTGCGCCCCTCTCCTCGCCAGATGTAAAGTGGAAGAGGACGCAGAGGAACCACATGTTCCGGAAGAGGCCCGTAAGCTCTTGCGAAGCGGCCAGGTGTGGGGAGTAATCCGGATGGGTAAGAAGTGCTTCGATCGGCAACAACAAAGAGGCCAGCTGCTCGATCATCTCTTCCGTCTGAATCGAACGTTCAGCACAATAATGCAATGTGTGAGTAAACCTACCTTGACGTGTCGGTCAGACGTCGCCATGTTCTGGATAGCAACCCCTTTATCTCCGAAGAGAGTGAGCAGCTCAACCAGGTATACGCCATACAAATCTGGTCTTTGGTCTAGTTCCCGTGCAAGCCTCGTCTGGGCAGCCAACACCTGCTATCCATTAGCACGCACACCATTGACTTATAATTCCATACATACCATATTATTAGAGAATCTCGGGTCCTCCAGGTTCGTAGCGTGATTGATGAGCGAGAACGCACGCGCAACGTCTACGAATGACTCTTCGGGAGCTACAAGCGCAAGATCCACAAGGTTATACGCAATCGCAGCCTCGAGAGTCGGCTCCAAAGTCCGTAAGCGCTGCAACAACATCGAGATCGTAAGTTTTGTGACTTCCTCCTGGCCCGCAGTATGAAACTCGAGTGCTAGGCGCGTGACAACGGAGATAGTCGTGATCCCGATGAGCCGCTTCTCTTCGTCTGAGCGATCGTGTAGGCCTGTTTCGTCGCTTTGGAAGGTCACATTATCATCAGGAGAGGTGATTGAGGAGGCGTAGAGGGGGTTGGAAAGGAGTTGGTTGGAGGAAGATGATTCGGTTATTTCTTTGGAGGTCGCGGCGATGTAATTGAGGAGAGAGTACATGTTGGACATGATGGAGTCGTCACCAGGTGACAGCTGGGAAGGCTTGAGGTGTAGTGAAAACTCCGGGTGAAGAAAGACATACCTTGATGCAAAGCGCAAGGCATTTTGCAGCCGCTGTCAGAGGTGGGGGTGCACGCTTCTCGGTGTTGAATGCGAACTCAAATATCGAAAGAGGAGAAGTGACGAAGCGACGGAGGTGGGTTGCAAAAGACGGAGCGATTTCCGAGAAGCTGTAAAAGATGAGTTAAGGAAGCGCTGCAAGTTTGCTTGACTAACCTTCGAACAAGCACTGTAGTAGCCTTGAGCGCCGATTCCTGAACAAGATTGTCCAGAATGGGTGCACTGTCGCTCAATAGCTGCGTCAGGCGAGTGTGAAGATTTTTATCTAGTTCTCCAAGCGCAACTGAGCAGACAGATGCTAGTTTCTACTCACGAATAACGGGTCAGATAACACTTGGCCAATTGACATACGAGAAAAACGTACCAAGCTTTCGGACATGGTCTCCCATGCATAAGTATCAACGGAAGGTTCGGTTTCCATCCCCTCAATCTGCTCCAGCAAATCATTAAAGCACTGCAGTGCATCTCTAATGACATCCTTTAGAGCTTCCTTTGTCTCCTCATCATTCTCTAATCCCAAATCCTTCCCAGGACATTTCATGAGGTTCAGCCAAGCTTTATTCGCCGCCGCCGCTTCGCGCACCTGGCCCTTGTACACCAAATGAGTACTCGCGAGGGCTTGCGCGAGCACAGTCCATTCCATCTCCATGACACAGCAAACGATAAAGTACCCAGTCAGTGGGCGTCCAAATGCAATGTATCGAGAGATGAAGGTGTGGCAGAAGGCGATGGAGGTAGCATCGGCGTCTGGATCAGCCTCAGCTTCTTGATGTATGTCAAGTAAAAGACGGTTTATTCGTTCAAGAACGGGAGTCGCGACCAGGGACTGGAGGGACTCAGTGAGAAGGCGCCATTGAGAGGCACTCCATGGGTAGAGGGTGGAAGTGATGGCACGGTACAATCCGTGAACAGAAGGCGTGAGATGTGTGAGCACATCTATAGCTATGGAAATGTCAGAACGCTTGCGCAAAGGTCAAATGAAGTCCTTACAGCTGGACTCCTTGAGGTTTTCAACGATGTCGGCGACGAAAGTGATTATGGACATGATGGCTCTGTCTGCGTATTCTGGGTGTTCACCGCAGATACGCAACAAGGCGGAAATAGTAGAGAAGACGAGCTGGTCAGGAAGGGCCCACTCTGATAAACAGTCAGGGGCAACCACGACACACAAGAGATGACATACCGTCCCATGAGAGACATCGGTCAAATTCCACGCGTGGCACGTCGTGCAAAAGATCCGTTAGGACGGGAATGAGGGTATCAATGTGCCTCACGATATGTTCCTCCGGAAAGTTCGCAACAAGTTCGCCAAATGCAATGTTACAGTGAGCCCTGGCCTCGGACTGCGCGCTCATAATAAGTCAAGGTATACACGTCGAGCAAGCACATACCATGAATGCACGAGGTTCGACCTCCCTTTCCCCAGAGTCACCATTGGGTGCGCTGTGTTTCTCATCTGCCAGCTGGGCCTTGGACTGAATGAGGTCGCGAGTAGTGAGCAAATCCTCTTCTGTGTCTGTTTCGAGGGTAACAAGGTCCGACAGGATTCGTTGGCGGATGTTCAACTCCAGGCTACAATAGCATTGTCAGATGGAACATGAACGTGTAAGTCGAGTGACGCACCAGTCCATCGTTCTTGTGCAAGAATTGGAATACCTAACTGAACGATGATATTGGAGCCGTGGGACAGTGGCTGTAAGAGGTTGGGAGCAGATGCTCTAATTGGCAGAGGCTGTTTGCTTGCCTTGCTCAAAGAGGTCTCAGATCTCAGCCTCTGGCTCGAATCTTGCAGTACCACATATGTGCTTTCACAACCGTGCTTTAAGGCGACACTGCACAACAGGAAAACTGACTTTTGTCGCCGTCGTCGTCCTTGATTTCAGTACTTTCACGCTCGACTATTCGACCTTTTCTCGCCCATCAAACCACTATAGGTCGACTCGATATACTGCAAAGCATCTGGTGCAGTCGGGATGTCATGACAGGAGCGGCGCAATTTACACGAGAAAATACACATATACATATATTTCGGGGCGATTTTTACAGGGAGATAAATAGTATGCCACCAGCCTGGCAAATCACGACGGACTGCATCACGTTGGTGAAACCCGTGCGTCTCACTCCTGCATCCTTGCAACCATCACCTCATTGCTGAGGCTCTGCCTATGCCCCCATCGTCATCGTGATCCATCACGTTTTCTTCTGCTCCTTTGGCAAATACGTCGTTCTGACCTGATCTGCATTGCTTGCGTGACTGTTTGCACGTTCATGAAGTGAAGGTAAATTGAAGGGGGTTGGTAAGTGAGGATCAACAATGGTAGCATTACCTCGGGAGAATCTAAATTATATTACCGAGAACAGTGGAGTGGAGAGGGCGGTCTACATCGACGACTTCACCAATGTACGTGTGCCTATTCCGTAGTCTGCCTTGACCAACAGTTCATCCCGTTTACCTGTTAGGTCATTCACATCGCTAAACCCACACAAACCCATCGTAACGTGCAAATCACAGATGCTTTGCATCAAAATTTGCTCTACCCCCGCTTGGCCGGCTATTGCAAGCCCATAAACAATCGGTCGGGCAACTAAACACAAATTATAAGATGGGAACAAAAAGGTCGATGGATGACACACTTAAAACACCCTGTGCTCCGATTGCAAGCGCCTTGATTATGTCGCTTCCTGTTCGAATTCCAGAATCGAATAGGACAGTTAGTTTGCCCGATTTTTGCGCGTCAAGAACTTTCTGTGAGCTCATGATCATGTCGAGGGCATCCAGTGAGGCTATTGCGCCATCTATCTGGCGACCTCCTAAACATCCCAATTCAGTACTATGGCGAACAAACAGAAAATGTCGACAGTGATACGTACCGTGATTAGAGACGATAATCCCGTCGATGCCCGCGTCGATGGCCTTCTCCGCGTCCTGGTGAGATTTTGTGTCAGCGATAGCTCGTAACGACTCCGAGTGAGCGCACATTGACGGCTTGTATCCCCTTGAGCAAGATGGGACCATCCCAGTTGTCCTTGACGAATTGAAGGTCGTCCCATGTTCTGAAGATCCCAGATCCTGTCTCGGCGAGCCACTGGCTCGCAAGGAACATCGATTGTTTCGTCTCTTCGTCACCTGCCGCTGCTTTCTTTCTGATGTCATCCTGATCAAATGGAAATCTTGGACGCTCATGTCGAGCAACGAGTCCATGGCGTTTCATAAACACCGGGTCCGCCATACCCTGTTGGACGCCAACTCCATGTCCCGAAGGGCTGTATCCGATGCGATGGTCATGTGATCGCCATCCGATAATCATCGTGTCAACCGTGATAACGAGAGCAGTATACCCATTTTCCTTCGCACGTTTGAGGATGGACAATGCCACATCGGAAGAACGAGGCCTGTAATATGGTCAGAATTCACTATATGACACGAGACGTCACTCACCAGTAAAACTGATACCATCGTTGGCCATTCGGCCCATTGGCTTCCGCGACATCCTCAAGGGATCGCGACGAAGAAGAACTTAGAATCATCGGTACACCGACTGCCGCAGCTGCACGGGCTGTTGCAAGCTCCCCGTCAGCATGCACCAGACCTTGTTTGCCGACTGGTCCTACGAATATCGGTGAAGAGACTTTCATACCCAGAATTGTCGTCTGACGGAAGCGATTAGGCAGCCCTTAGTAACTACTGTTTCCAACGCGCTTGCCTCAACATTGCGCAATGTGACATTGTTTAACATGCGCGGGACGAGCTTCCACCTGTCGAATGCCTTCCTATTAGCATCGTCAGTCGAACAGGTACCCGCACTCTTCAGAGTATACTGATATGCAGCTGTCAAAACTCGTTCAGGTTCAGCTCTACCATCCGAACGTTGTAGCGTACTAGAGTTGTCCTGCATAACCTCGCGGGCTTTATCCTCGATTTCCTGGATATCGACCGTACCGAGCACTGGCCCCTTGCCCGAGCTATAGATCTGCGACAGCCAAGAAATCCATTTGTTAGGTGGTGGAGGTTGAGCTGCCATAGATATCGTTGGTTTTCAGCTGTGAGTTCAACCTGCTATAACAAAGTTTACTGCTGGAGAGTTATCTTGCGCAGGCTACATATACTTGAGTCTGATTGCGTGGCATGTCATTTCCGACAAAAAGTCTCAGCGACCCCAACCCCCGGGCCAATAGGCCTTTGCCATGCACTGGCTCATCACGGATCATGATTCATAAAGGTGTGCGAAATCAAAATTTTAGACATGCGGATTGGAGTTTGACAGCCAAAAATCTGATGGGTCTGTCTGTGATAGTCGAGTCCTGCCGAATCTGTTACATCTTGCCGGTCCTTTTGCAACTTATTTGAGCAGTGCAGTGATCATGCGAGCTCAAGGCAACGATGCCTTTTGAGGCGCAAGTTCGAGATGCCAACTTGAAAGTATCGAGGCTACCAGGAAGCAGCAGAATGCACCCCCCCAAGTCAGACGCAAGAACGTCTTCGCCGGGCTCGGGCTTGCTGGTGCCCCAAAATGCGGACTATAGGTCCAGCAGATTGCCAGCAGAAGAGGTTACTCTGTTGGACTATGCCTCATTCACGTTTGGGGTGATGGGTTCTGACCAGGTGTGACCCGCTTCGTGACAATTTGTGACTCCGGTTTGACACTCGGGTAGTGTTGTAGGCAGAACTATCCCGAGGTAGTTCTGCCGGCAGAACTGGCAGAACCATGTTCTGCCAGCGTGGCAGATGGCAGAATCACGCCAGTGGTACTAGAGGTACTAACTACATGGACGTAAGACCGCTTGATAGCAACATGGAATCAATATTCCAAGTCCCATCTTTGTTTGCATCATGATCTGTGAGCATAATCTCATTATCTATTGCTGCAGGCACTAATCCCTTGTCAACACACTGCAATTCTGCGAAGTCAAATGCTCTCCCTTCTAAGACTTCCTTCCCATCCACATCCCAGTGCGAAGCAAACTCTGCATCAATCTCATCAAGTGAGATTGATTCAGGACTTTCGAGATTGTCACCGGAGACCGCTGCGAGTGGAAGAATGAATGCAAAGTCGGTCTCGAGCAGCTTGGCAACCTCTATATCAATGCCTGGAAGTTTGGTTGTATGCATGTGAGTGTAGCAGCGTCGTGTTGGCTTTCCGTCAGCGACATTCTTAAGGTGGATACGATAGCAAAGGTTAGCACAAATCTTACCAAGTGCCTCGAATGTGCCAACGGAGAGATTGCAGTGCTTGGCAGATTGCGTGCCACCGAGGTCTGAAAAGAGTTGTTCGACCTCAGCTGCATGTGGGATGATGGACAGAATGATAATCGCGAAACTCTTCAGTGGGTGTGTGTCAGAGTTGATTGGGAAATTCTCCCACCACTTGAAGCTGATCCGTCTGCTTGGCCGCCAGTGAATGGTGCGTGACAGAGATTGTGGGCTTCAAGGTCCATTCGGGGCAACTTGAATGATAAGCTTGTCGTGCACCCAAATGATAATTCGGCACGTCTTTCCTTACTCCATAGCTCATTTACGTCAAAAACCATATGTTTGCCAGGTGTGCATCCATAATCCAACGTAGGGGAAATGATTTCTCATGCAGCGTGGCGCCTAAGCACTCGCGCGACGCACTGAAAACATCAGTAAAACCTCGGATCTATTTTCAGTTCTGAATTTATATTTATTCTTATTTTTCCGGGTTTGACCAGGTTTGAGGAAGCGTTCAGATGACATGAAGAGACGACCAAAAAAATTGAGAAAAAGGCCACTCGCCCTCTGAATTCTACTTTGCTGCTCCTGAAAAGTCACTTAGCAGGCATTGACCGGAAAAACAGTGGTAATAATTGAGCAAATGGCATCACATTGTCCAATAGCAAAGTATGAAAAAGTGGCGAAAATAGAAAGAAAGGACAGCGGCGGTCGAGTGAAACATAGAATGAATGTAAATGAAAAAAAGGGGATTAAAGGAGATGAAATGCGGATGATGAAAAAACATTACGAGCGATGGCGGAATAGGCATAATGCGACAGTACGAAGAGAAGGACTCAGACACACAGCATTGATGTTGGAAGCTGACAGTGAGCAGCGCAAAATGAGCTCTGCAACAATGATTGTTCATTAATAAGGGAAAAGTAGAACTAATATTTCTGACCAAAGCATGCTTCGCTGGTCAATTTCCTCTGATTCATCGGCATCATTAAGGCGAAGGTACTTCTCGAGGATGGTGCTGCCTGACTTCTTCAGTAACTTCCGCATCAGGAAAAACCTCCCCTTAGGCAATAAGTGAGCACTTCGACAAATTAAAGACACGGGTACAATTAAAGACACGGGTACAATTAAAGACACGGGTACAATTGACACTTGGCGTTCGCCATCGCGAACCACCCGCCTAACACCTATATTTCCCACAATACGGACTTGGTAAAGCGGCCTTATGTGACGTGTAGCGCCGCTTAATAAAGCCTTGTATCTGCTTGTATGGAGCACCGCCGGTGCGCACCAGCAGTTTTAGGTGACTTAGCACTACCAGCACCTACGGCTATATTGGTATGTTTGCCACACATCTGTTTTGGGTAATAATGTTCGTTTGCCACTTCTCACGACGTCCAAACAGAGGTTGCTCGCTGTCTACCACAGCGAGCTCGCATTATGGCTCAAAATCACACCAATTTTGTTGGTTTTTTTTTTTTGGTATGTAAGTCTTTTTTTATTTTATCTAATCACCCTCGCTATGAACTGACTACTATCACTGCTATTTTCTAGTGCGCGACATTGATATTATGTATTGGTTGTGACATGTGACATTACAGCCCTCTGCCTCTAACCACCTCACCACTGCCACGCTCTTAACCATCTCGCATCAAGCCCATCAAACCCTGTCTACGCATGACTCGCGGCGCTGTAGGAGGAGTTTCTAGAAAGTGTGTGGTCCAAGTTGGAGGCAAAAAGACGAGTTTGTGTGCAGGAGGTATCCGATAACGAGAACAGGACGCTCGTGAGCTTCGGGCAGCACTTTTAAAGAGTGAGTTCGATATATGATCCTATTTGATATCTGTTGATGCAATTGCAGAGATTTCTCTACGAGAACGAGAACGCCTCCTACAATCTGAACTCGCTTCTAAAGCCATCGCAAGTGATGATGTTGACTTTGGAATGGATTTCGATGCTGTCCTCCCTCCTCCTGGGGAAGAAGCCCATGCCTCAGCCATGCAGGAGAAGAGATGTTGCTGTACCAGGAACTTGACCAGCTCACGAACGACCACCGAAAGTAAGTTTTTACATTCATACCGTGTGTGTAGCTATCATGACATATTGTCTTCGTCTAGACGCTCTGACTTGCGAGACCGAAGTCAGCGTATTCACGACGAAGTTCACTCATGGTTAGAGCAATATGACGCATTGTCAGAAGCTTTGCAAGCCTACCTTCATGATCATCTGCAACCACCTATCTATGACTCTAACGAACTGGATACATTTTCTATCGAGGTTGTCGACATTTTCAGTGAGTGTATTCGTCCATCATCTAGCTTTGTCTGACATCACTGTACAGCTCGCAAGGTCTGTACTTTCAAACACCAGTCGCCTTATATCAATGTCACATTGATGCGCTATGGCTGCATTGGCTGTTCTGCGATACGTCCAAGCATAGCGATTACTATACAAACACTGGCCGTGTACTGGCAAACACACCGTGTGTGTCCACGGCTCAGTATTCACGCCGAGGCAAAAAAGTTATGTCATCTACATAATGTGAGTCACCGCTTCCTCAATCATTACTATATCTGAATTTCCACTTCAGGTTTATTATCATCGCTATCTGGCAACTCAATACTGCATCGCATATGATGTCTATCTCAAAGTTTTGCGGCGCATTGACATGAAGATTGATACCCACCTTGGGCATGATACTCCACACTGGCGCATGCTTAACTCTTGCCCTGCCTGTCAATACACGCTCGAAGATGAACCTCCACTGAAATTTTCTGTCCTTTGTGCTTGTGATGGTAATAATTCCACGAAGCTTGTTGATCCTGTCATTTGCAGAGGCAATGAATGTCTTGATCCACGATCTGGTCTCAGTTCCATATGGCTCACGGAGGAATATGTTGATGGCTTCAAAGACGAAGTCCAGAGTGCCCGTACCCGTCAAGCCAAGGACATCTGAGTCGACCAGCAACAAATCCAGGACCCTGATGACCCATGGGTAGATGAACCTGACTCAACTGATGCAGAACCGAGCAACGTCTGCGTTGACCGCTGGCATAATGTGGCGCCAGAGTCCTGTAAGAAAATGTTCGCAATTTTCAAGAAGTCCGGCATATTCATCACCGTTTGTCGGCATGGATTTCTGCTCACCATTTGTGATATGGTACAAAGTGGAGAACTGTTAGCTAAAGTTTCTCTCATTCGCACTGGCCTGCTACTGACATCCTGTACTAGTATGAAGTACCCTATTGCCAGCTTAAAGAAGCTAATGGATGTCTTTGGGCCGAATATTCTTTACAGTCACGACATTAAATGTGCCTTCGAGAAAATCCTCCTTCGAAGCTCGTTAGCTGATGACGTGAAGTGGTTGAATATTCAAGGTGTTGTTCCTGCGTTTCACGGACATGCACACAACCAACTATGTCAAGTACAACACCATTCAAAGTACATGGTAGGCGCCGGAAAGGAGGATTTTGAGACATGCGAGCGCATGTTTTCAGAATCTAATGCCCTAGCTGCACAGACATGCAATGCCACAGAGTTCCACTGCCACCAGGCACTAGACGAGCACTTTCGTTTCGCTGATATGGATAAGTATGCTGGGTTATGTACGTATTTATGACTTCACCTGTACATCAATCTGACCATTTATTTAGTGAATTTCATTCATCAGAATTACGTTCAAGCTCTCTTGATCATCAACGCCTCTACTATCTTCCTTTCGAATTTTCAAGCATCAACACCTGACATTGATTTTGCAGCCGACTTAGAGGATGAGCGTGCTTGTTTGCAAGCCCTCGCACACAAGAAGGATGAAACTTCTGTTGAAGTGGATTATGTGAAGGCTCTTGTTGATTTGGAAGATGCGCAGTAAGACCATCATCATTTTCATTAAAACACTCTATTTAATCTATCTAGGGCTGCATATGACAATGCTCGGACTGAGTTCCAAAGGCTCGATTTGAGACTTGATGTGTCACCAAAGGATGCCGGACATGTACGTCGACGACACACAAACGCTACAAACAAGTTAGATCAGAAACTTGAGATTGTGGAGGACTATGAACGTCAGATGGCGCTTGAGACACGCTGGCACCCTGAACATCCAGAACGACTGAAGGCACAGTCTCGAATTACGCACCGGCTATATCACAAGGCAGTGAGTGATGTTGAACGCCTTGTCGTAATGAGGCTTCTTGAGCTCACGAAAATGCAAATGAATGGTCTTGGTAAGGTTTTCCTAAACATTTTGACTGTGTATTGACATGTACAGTTCCAGGTTACAAACTGCACACTCAGATATCCACTGCTCTCAAAACGCGTGCAACTGCAATCCGAAGTGCTATCCAACGGTACAACAAGTATGCAGCCCTTCTTAATCTGCCACGAGCCCCACTTCAATGGGAGCAAATTGTTGAATATTCATTCCTTGCGGAGTTTGACTTACTCCAAGACAGCGATAGCAACATCCAGGCCAAACGATGGGCGAGTCCCTCCTATCGCAATGCATCAGCTCAATATTTCGAGTTGCAGCGTGCCAAGGAGGAAGTTCAGCGCTTGAATGTAGAGATCAGCCGCTTACTGACCAAGATTCGAGATGATACATTGAAATATCCTGCTGCCATCAAGAAACTAGAGGAAACTGACCCCTTCCTTGCAGGGGAACTGACTCGGCATTGGCAGTATTTAAAATCTGTCAATGCACGTCATTTATGGCACTTCCGGAAAACTTGCTCTTTGCCAGGCTATAGTGCCCCGTCTGTGCAGGCCTTCGACTAGGGCATGCGCAGCCAGATGACTCTGCAATCCCCCATGCTTCAGAGGAGGAGTTGCAGAGTGTAGTAGAGAGCGAGGAAGAATGTGGTGACACAGATGAGCTTGAGCAAGTGCAGGATTATATTGATTCACTTGATCATCACATTACGGACACCAGTATTAATGAGTAGTGCACTATTATTTATCAGTAGTAGATCCCCATGAATGCAGTTTTGATGTCGCACAAGTTATCATTGCATGAATTATCAGCACACGAGAAATCTGAGAGGCCAGACCGCAAAGAATGAAGCATTTAATATTGCTGCAGTCACTGTACTATATAACATGAAATCAAAAGCTGCTACAGTCAGGAAACTATGCAGCCGCGAGCTATGGTAATTGGAGTGTTGCACAGACAGGTATGAATTGAAAGTTATCAGTAGTTAAATCGGATCGCATTGCAGTAGATGCAGTAATCAGCTGCACAAGGTAAACACAAGGCAATTCACACTTGCCAGTGATTCGCACACTACAATACATCTCTCCAGTTCCTGCTCACACATGAATTGGCAGTCTAACCCAATTTCTCATTCTCCTACTGTCAGTGGCCTCCAGGAGGCACTTGCTTTATTTCCATGCCCAGAAAATATCGCTACTACTGCTGAATCAGCAAGCATTGGAAATCAGCGCTGATCTCACTGTTGGCACACGAATTTCATACAGACGGCAACCACTTGCAATTGGATTCCAAAATCGGTTTTCATCCTCTTACTGTCGAACACTACCACATGGGAGCCTCAAAGTTTGAGAAAAGTAGTCAAAGCACCAAGTATCAGAACTGGCAGGCACGCACTGAACACATAAATATAATTTTGCACAATATCTTGGATCTGGTGAGCTCTTTCCATCGTTTTTATGCTGGCTACTTACTGATACACTCAGTGTACGCTACTGGATAGGTTAACAGGTGGTTCAACAGTCTTTTTACACCATCCTGGCGCAGTAGCTCCCAAGTCCTCAATCACTCCCCAAACGCTTAACGCCCATGTCTATGCCAACCCAAAAGTTCTTGCAGAACACCCAGAACTTCATGTTGTGATCGCACAGATCTCCCAGTTGTTTACTGCCCACTATGCTACTCTGTTGGCCGAATCATTTGCCGCTAATTGCTATCATGCTGGGTGGTCAAGTTCATCTACTCAGGATCCATATCCGCAAGCAAACAGGATGGATGACTCAAAGTTACCACTTGTTCCACCTCCCATCACTCCAGGTTCATCGCATTTTGTAATCCCCGGACGTCCAATGGATACCCTTCATCGATTACTTTCCTGCCCTCAGCTCTTATCATATCTCCCCAAATCAGATGCCGGTCGTGTTACGTGGGCACCCACTCAAGTGCCTGTTATACAGCGTGGAAAGGCTGCATCGGCATCGGCATCAGCTAAAAAACCTGATAGCCGACGGCAGGTGAAGGGTGACAAAGTCGTGCAATTTACTGCTGCGCACTCAAACACGGAGAATACCCGTAAGGTAAGCGCATGAATTTTTTTTTTGGATGAAATCTAATTACTGATCAACAGGGTGGATTGAGTGTCAAGGCTCCTGATTATGCTTTCAATTATGATGCTGAGCCCTCTGTTGCTGCTGCGCTCTCAACACCAGTTGTTGAAAGAACAGTGAAAATACCTGTGACTGAACTGGTACTTCGAACTCTGTCATTGGGTCATGCATATCCTCCCTCATCATTGGACTCGTCCTTTGGTTCTGGACTTCAGCCTCTTGTATTGTTCGGCGCTGAGACGGAGGATGTTCTGGAAGTCCTTGGTTACCCAGACACTTTTCACCAGGTCTGTATCCAAATCCAGACAGACTTTCTGCTGAAACACTGGGTTGCTAAGCTTCAGGATGAGCCTTACCAGGTGCCGAAGGACCATGCTGAAATGATCGGAGAAGCAATGTTGATAGACGCTAAGTGTAATTAGTTCGAATCCTTCTGGGGACATGCTGTTGACTCGACCGTTTACATGTTTGTTTTTGTATAATATAACACAATATATACACTGCAAGTGTCCCGACTTGCAAAAATTGACATCCTAAGCATCATGCCCGTAGCACCTTGGCCTCATAATGTTCGTCAACTGTTGTCAAAAACTCGATGTCCTTACGTGAAGATTTCAAAGGAGCTTCAGCAGCAATTGACCGAACGCCGGCATGCTAAGTGACTCAATGAAGATCAAGAAATTCAAGCAGTTCTCGACTACCTTGAGATGAAGGCAACAGAACTCGCTTTGAAATTTAAGCAGCCCCGACGTCGTTACCTTGAACATTTTTCACTAGGCTCTGCTCCTCACTGCCACAAACACAATAAGACCAGTGCTTGGCATGCATTTTTACATTTCAAAGGTGCCGGTAAGTACTTACTAACATATGGTGTTTACTTCACTAACATTGTTTTCAGATAATGGACGTTCTAATATAGTAGACCTCGTGAAAGACAAGGCTGAATATCACTCCCTCAAGAAGGCCGAGAAGGAGACACTTATCAAGGAATTCAACCAGGTTAAGGCCAGTGCAAGCCAGCGTCCTCCCACCATAACTGCTCGTTCACGTGCAGCTGAGTGTGCACGTAGTTTTCAATTTGTCAAGGAAGAGGTACGTATATTGCATGCTACATTTACATATTACTAATACTGCATCAACAGCTTGATGCTTTAAAGCAGCGTGTGGGTGTAGAGGCCATAGTCCTCATGGTCCGTGGGGTTTCCGACTTTGCTATGGCACCAAAAGCTTTTTTTTCAAGTGCTGCTGCTGAGCAGTTTGTTCGCTTATATCTACGGAAGGACATTGCACAGCTTGCAACAGAGTTTGAAAGCACCATCCTGGCTAACAGTGTCATCCTCAGTGAGTCATTTCTTTCATTGATTTTTTCAACTCTAACTACATACATGTATAGCTTCAGCTATGAATCATCGCGACCGTGTCTCAAAAGCAAAGGCTTCAATCCAACTCAACCTCCGCGCATCTCTGTGTAAGTACAAAGTTATTACTTGTGTTGCTTGCGCTGACTCAATTCACAGGTGAACTCACTGGTGATGCAAAAGCCTCTGTCAAGTTCACGCACTACGAGGTTCATGTGGTCCAGCGCTATTTGGTAAAGCTTGTCGGATGGAACCACCCGCAATGGCTCAATCCTTCGGACTTGAAAGGTGGCCTCGACGCCCTTGAGAAAGTTGTGGAGGCCTTGTCAAAGGGGACATGCCATTTCGTTAAGATCACTCGAGACGAAGTCGAAGAACGGCAGCGCCGTATTGCTGCTGGGGAGAAACTCACCCCAGAGTTAGAACCACCTGTGCCTCTCAACAACATTCCTCTCAACAACATTCTTCCTAGCGCAGCCTCAAGCCAGGCAACACAGGCTGATCACGACCCTTTTGACAATACCTCATCTGCTGAAGTTTGTCTCCCTACTGAGGATCAAACCACTCAACAAGCCAGTCCTATGGCGCTTGCTCACATAAGTCCCAGTATCAATTCTTCATCAATACCAGATGACCTCATTGATCCTGTCCTTCGGACCACTGATAATTGTAAGTACTTATGTTTCTTGGCACTCCACATGAACCCTAACTTGTTCATTAGTGTCTGCCACTGTTCAGCCATCTCCAACATCACTGGCTGCATCATCCCCACCATCTCCGACATTTTCACCAGTGTCCACCCCACCATCTCAAACATCTTCGCCTGTGCCAACCCCAACATCTTCAACATCACTGCCTGTGTCACCACCACGAACACCTCCCGTTCATGCGTCATCAGCAGCGGTGTCTCAGACGACTGCTGAAGACAATGTTCTCACGGCAACCACAAATACTCACAAGCGGGTGCAAGTTCAGCCATCAGAAGGACAACCAGGACGGGAAAAGCGTGCCCAGAAGCTCACAGAAAGGGCACAGGCATTCTGGGATGATTTAAGCAGAGATAATCAGATGGCCCCAACTGCCATGTCAGGCCGAAGAAAGAAACAGAGAGTCTCAAAGCAAAAGAGCTCTCAGCTTGTGCCGTCTGACCTGGAGAATGCTTAGATACTCATTGTTGTAGCCCCGTGAATATATGTCATGCCCTCGCCACTGTTTTCATTTAGACCTCGCGCACACAACAAGCAACTGAAGTGTCTTTGATAGAAGCAGCAATAACAGTATTGGAGGTCTTTTACAGTGTAAATTAGTGTTATTTGACTGACATATCTATCAGAATATTGTGCATATGACATATATACAAAAAATAGAAACAAAAATGGGGTGATTTGGAACTATGTGTGAGCTCGCTGTGGTAGACAGTGAGCAGACTCTGTTTGGACGTCGTGAGAAGTGGCAAACGAACATTATTACCCAAAACGGATGTGTGGCAAACATACCAATATAGCCGTAGGTGCTGGTAGTGCTAAGTCACCTAAAACTGCTGGTGCGCACCGGCGGTGCTCCATACAAGCAGATACAAGGCTTTATTAAGCGGCGCTACACGTCACATAAGGCCGCTTTACCAAGTCCGTATTGTGGGAAATATAGGTGTATATGCTACCATTTTCTCTCTGTACATGTATTATATCTCCTTTGCACATCAAACACTCTTAGCCACTCTTTAGCGCCTTTGAGAAAATTCAAAAAGCTCGAGTTATAACTCCTTAGATTGATTTTCACACCTTGGCACTGGCGCAAAGGCGGGGAAAGTGGCATAATGGCGGAAAATGAATCCGAGGTTTTACTGATGAAATACGCCATCACTGTGTGTAGGGTGCTTCACTTTGATACGTAACGAAGCTTCGATTTTTATCTCTGTAGATTCAATCTACCGGTATCATGATCTATCAGGTAAAGTCCTCGAGCAGTTACTAGCATCGTGATACGCAATATTACTGATGCATCTCCCCTCGGATTTGCATTATGTTATCAGTCAGGCCTAGTCAGGACTCTCAGGCCCGCTATCTTTCAAAAGGAGGCGCGGGTACACGATATTTGCACTATCTTGTGCTTCGCTCGTTGACGAAAAACAAGCACAGCGTATCACGACGACTTTCCACGCGCAACAACACAGTAAGAAATACATAGTGAAGTATAGAGTAACTTAAGACTGCGATTCTTCTTTTTGCCGCTCTAATTAAATGCTTCCGATGGGGCGCCGCGGCCCGGAGGATACGTCTGTAACAGGGCCCTCTGTGATGTTGTCACTAGGTCCTAATGCGATGTTTTTCATGCAAAGGATGCAGCGGTCATGCTCGATGCGTGAAATGGTACCTTGCACTACGACGTGCTTAGAGACAGAAAGCCTTTTGTTGTGAACAGGGGAGGCTGAGCTTGCGGATAATAGCAACGAACACGAATGTTCTGCTGGGGAGGAAAACATTAAGAGACGTCCATGTCAAAACTGTGATCTTGTTCCAATGAAAAGCTCCCTCGAGTGACTTTTGAGAACAGGCAATGCGTGTTTTGGAGAATAGTACATTGATGAGTTCATTATCAGTCATCGACGATTCAACCCGTGGGTCGCGGGAGCCTGGTTGGATGTCGACACATGGCACTAGATAGTTGATCTTCGATCAATCTGCCTCTTTCTTGCCGTGGGGAACAGGGTTGCCCTCCGGCGGTAGCACTATCAGTGCGAAAGTCACATATACTTTAGACGGCCTTGCCATGGTTCGCCAAGTCGGACAAGACCCTGAAGCCCTTAGACTGTGTTGTACGGTACCAACTGTAGGTGAGCTTCATTGTCCGAGTCAAGCTAGGAAGCTTTGAAGCCTCTCAGGCAAGACATGCTACAATGTTGTCGAAGGTAAGTTGTACTCGTCAGCACACCACGAGGAACGACAAATAAAAGCGGCTAAACAAAAATACCTCAGCCTGGTCTATCGATATGAGAATTAATTGCAATATGTCGAATTTCATTCGCTGTGCATCATCCCGGAACAATATGACGCATCAGAATAGAAATACGGAGTAAGAATATGACAAATTAGAAAGGCCTAGAAAGATACACTCGCCCCTGATCTGCGTGTCGCCGTATGAGTTAGAGTTGGTGTGCAGCCCGGTGTCGACTACGCAGCAAATGATATCCCGCGGATTCCCACTGCTACGAGAACTGAGGTATCGCCTATAACACAAGTCGGAGCGAAGGTCGCTTGGGGCACGGAACACTGAGCGGCTAAGAGTGTAGCGCAGCCGGCATTCTGAGATATATCAAGACTTGGCTGGAGGTTCATTGGGGGGAACACCCAATTCAGGAAAGTCATTCGGTCTTGCAATTCTTTTGGGTTCCCAGTCTTGCTCTCCAGCAGCACTTAGTTTCTGACATGTTCATACTAGTAAGACCTTGAGAGACTTGGTTCACGAAAACTCACATAGTATTCCTCCCTAATGTCAAACTTTTTCTTCTTGCGATCGAGGCCTAGAGATTGCTCGTTGCTAATCTATGAGACATTAAGTACACGATAAGGCTCCGTACGATGAAATCAAACCTGCTTGACTTTCTGGTCCTGTAGGTCATATCGGGTTTGCGTGAAAGTCTGAAGACCAAACGAGGCACCAACTATAATGAGAAGAAAGGGGACACCGAACAGGGCAGGATGTCGCTTCAACCTTGACTGAAGCGGTGACGGATTGATGGGGTTTGAGGAAAATGGCATATGATGTTCAGCCTGGTGGTAGTAGCCAACTGCAATAGCTGGCGTTGACAAGAACTCTGACTGCCTTTTCAGGATGATTCAGATGTGTGCTTATCCGAAGGTGCCCGAAAATCGCTCATTTCTTTTCTACATCGCAGCTTCTGCCAACTGGCTTAATCCGTATTACAGAAGCTCCTTTGTCCATGAGTGGTATGTCAGTCTTTTCAGTGCCGATCTTTGATTACAGATCCTGTCGCAGTAACCGTTGTTCTCGGTTCACAATGGGGAGATGAAGGCAAAGGCAAGCTAGTCGATATCCT
Organism: Suillus weaverae; assembly: GCA_016767475.1. Taxonomy (NCBI): domain Eukaryota; kingdom Fungi; phylum Basidiomycota; class Agaricomycetes; order Boletales; family Suillaceae; genus Suillus; species Suillus weaverae. The sequence continues at coordinate 37,868 of MU179370.1, read as the reverse complement.
ATCGGCTGACTTCGACGTCTGCGCGCGGTGCGCAGGCGGAAATAATGCCGGACACACGATCGTTGTGCCTGTTGGACCGGAAAAGGTCAAGACTACCTTCGCTTTCCACCTTCTCCCAAGCGGTTCGTGATCAAGTTCTTATGGTACCCTTTTGTGTATTAATTTGGTAGGTCTTGTAAACCCAACATGTGTGGGCCTGATTGGTTCTGGAGTTGTTGTCCATGTGCCTTCCTTTTTTAATGAGCTCGACGCCTTGGAACAGCAAGGTCGGGTTCATCATGGTCGAATATGCTTTAGCGATGACATGGTTACACAGGCCTGAACTGCTCAGATAGAATATTTCTTTCAGATAGAGCTCATCTCGTGTTCGACTTCCACCAGATTGTAGACGGTCTGAAGGAAGTAGAGCTCGGTGGTTCTAGGTATGAACCTTCATGCGATTCTTCATATAATATAATTCTTATCATTAACAAACCTACAGCATCGGAACCACGAAGAAAGGGATAGGCCCGGCTTACTCTGGGAAAGCCTCTCGTTCGGGCCTCCGAGTGCATCACCTTTTTGATCATGATACCTTTGCGCAAAAGTTTCGCAAGATCGTGGAGGGTCGTTTCAAGCGCTATGGCCATTTCGAATATGATACAGAGGGCGAGATTGCGCGCTATGAGGTTTTATCTCTTATGCTTTCCCTGTTGAATATCATCGCTGAACGCGATGTAGGTTCTTGCACAGCGACTAAAGCCTTTCGTTGTCGATAGCGTAGAGTATATTCATAGCGCATTGGCAGCGCGCAAGAAGGTTCTCGTTGAAGGTGCAAATGCGCTCATGCTTGACCTGGATTTCGGGACGTATCCCTACGTCACCTCATCGTCTACCACAATTGGTGGTGTATGCACTGGTCTTGGCATACCTCCTAAAGTGATTGGCCACACCATTGGAGTCATCAAAGCATATACCACTCGGGTTGGAGGAGGACCATTTCCCACTGAGCAGCTTAACGTTGGTTTTCTTGTAACGATGCATATCTATGTATTCACGTATTTTTAGCACATTGGCGTCCACTTCCAAGAAGTTGGAAAAGAGTATGGCACTACCACAGGCCGAAGGAGACGTTGCGGTTGGCTGGATCTCGTTGTCATGAAACACTCATGCCTCATAAACGGATATGATTCGCTCAACCTGACGAAACTGGATGTTTTGGATGAAATCGAGGACATCAAAATCGGGGTCAAGTACATGATCGATGACAAAGAACTCCAATATTTCCCAGGTGAGTTAACCACCCAAGAAAACGAAGAAGCATTGATCAAAATCCGTCAGCCGATCTTGATGTTCTGGCCAAAGTCACAGTGGTCTATGTGACACTTCCTGGATGGAAGACGCAAATAAACTCGATAACATCATTTGACGACCTCCCAGATAACTGCAAGAGTTACGTAGGATTTATTGAGAATTTCTTGGGTACGCCTATAAAATGGATAGGTGTCGGACCAGGACGTGAAAGCATGTTGAAGAAGACCAACGGGATATTGATGTCGAATTAGAAATGCTGCATGCAATACAAGTTCGAACACCTGAAGTATCAGACTATTTGAGTAACTTATTCTCACGATCACCAGTGGTTCTGCGTAACCGTGTTTGGTTTCTCCTTCGTCACTCACTGTCACGACGACGGTCACCCTCGCTGAAGACGCCGTAACAAGCGTCACAACCAAGGCTCAGTCACATCCGGACAATGCATGCTATGGACCCAGGGGCTCATCATAATCCATCACAGAGCACCCTCACACCAGTTTCATCTTCTCGTAGACGTTCACGAGAAAATGAGACGCCCCAACAAAGGCAAAAACGAGAGAAGGCTGCGGAGCGGCAGCGCAGAAAACGCGAGCGTGATCGTACTGTCAATAACATCAATGCAATAATGGCCTTTACACAACCTACGGATGCCCAGGCTCTTCCACAGCCTCAGCCATCTCAACCGCCTACTCCGACTTTTTCCGGTCAAGAAATGACGCCTGAGGAGCTTTCTAGACGCGAAAGAGTCAGGGCCGCCGCCCGGGAACGGCAGCGTAAACACCGGAGTCTCGTTAAGCAGCGGAAGATGCGGGAGCTGGGACTGGATATGCCCAATGATATGATGCAGGGGATGGAAGAGTACAGAGTAAATGGAGACGGCCAGTATCAACAGGTGCTTCCCCATGAAATGCCGCACCAACCACATGCAATGAACCCGCAAGACGCCTCCTTCCCTCAAGCACCACCTCCACAACTTACCGGCGGACAAAATTTTGCTTCGACGCTACTCCTATCTTTCTCCTGCGCACCACTTCTTAAACAACATCTGCTAAGGACATTGGCGATCACAAGCGAAGAACTCGCTTCCTTGGAACCAGTCATAGCAGAAGCCTTTGATCAATGGGATCATCAAGTATGAGCCACTGTATCTCATAGTTGCCGAAAGAACTCACCAAATATTAGCGTCGCATGCACTATGCCCAACAGGCTGCAGCCAAAGCTGCAGACGGCTCCATTTCTGGACCATCGGCTGCCCCATTTCCAAATGTTGATATGGCCGACCCTGCTAGCAGTGGATTCGGAGAACCTCCTCAGCCCCACCCCAGCGAATTTCGTGCTCGATTTCATCGCCCGCTAGTGGCACCATCCCCTTTCCGCAATTTTAATCCTGATACCTCCACAACTGCCACAACTTCCACGCCAACTTCAACCACGACGTCTGGGCCTTCGTCAGACCCAATAGATCCACATCTTAACGTCGTGGTGACACCTGGTGACACCAGACAAAAGAGCGTGACAGCTTTGGATCCAGACTTTGGACAAGCTAAAGGAGAGGCGGAAGGGGTAGCAGTCAGGTTGGAGAAGTCATGACTTATTTTAGGAACTTCTGGTCGTGATCACATGCACATCACGTAGCACATGTAGCCTTTTATCGCATTTCCTATTCCTCATACTTATACTAGCATTGCACCATAACTGTAGGTTAGCGTACTGGCTTCCCTGAGGCTTTAGTATCCTGTCTCGGTGCCTGACTGTATTATGCATGTCTCCATAATTCGGAGAGCACACTTATTTAAAAGTTTGAGCGGTTTGTCCTCCCCCCCAGTATCATAAAAAATATGGTTTTGGTTTCAAACTGTGACAAAAAAACGAGAGCGGAATGCACGAGTGCGCACACATGTGTTTGCGAGGGTTACACTTACGAGTCCGAATTATGGTATGAAGTAAGAAGGGGTCGAATTCAAAGCTATACGATTCATACTATAATCTTCTTAATGTGATGGATGGCCTCAGACTTACCTAGAACACATTTGCAGTTTGTTGGAACGCATGGTTGATGTCCTCAATTACTTCAGCGCTTCCGAAGCCGACATGTGGACAGATGAAATTACCAGTACTGATAACTCATGAAACGTTGAAGCATCAACGTTCAGCGCCGTAGCCCTCAACGTTAAATCATACAATGGTCTGTCCGGTCGCTAAAATCAATGATGATTAATTCAATGGAGATCGACTTGAAACTTACAGATGATTGCACCGTTCAAATCAATACTCATTGCTCTACAGTTGTAACCTGCGGCCAAGTGCTCGCCGTCAACTGTCACGCACCAATGCAAGTGGTTTCCTCCATCCTGTAGATAGTACTAGTTAATGTGCCCCTGGCAGAACATCAACTCACTCGGACTGCTTGACATGTCGCTAAAGTAGGAAGGTAACTGATTGAAGCTCCGATTCAAAAAGGCCGAATTCTGGCGGCGGTGCTACGAAATACGCACAAAGCAATTCCTTACAGCTCTAGCCTTTGACGACGACCATGGCACTGAGTTTTATAGGGTATGTGTATTTCTACTCGTTTCGCAATTGTTGCTAATCAGTACTGTTCAGAAAACCGATTTCACTCATATCTCATTCTGATGTACGGTATCGAGGAATACTGGCGGGCATTGATCCCGCTGCCTCCACGATCCAACTCTCAAATGGTGAGTTTCACTTTCTGCAGTTGTTCAATTGGTCTTATATGTCTATTAGTGTTCTCTATGGGTACAGAGTCCAGAAGGTGAGTCATTGTCCTTGCTGTGACACCGCCAGTTTCTGCCTTGCCTTCTCCTGCATGACGCGTAATCTGACATCAAACTCGCGTCAGGCCACCCTCAGAATTCATTCCTCCCGTCCAAGAACCATACCAATACATAATTTTCCGCGCGTCTGAGGTCAAAGATCTTGCAGTGGACGAACCAGCTCCTCTTCGTAGTGTTCATGATGATCCTGCAGTGCTGGGGGTGAGTAACGCTTCCTACCTTGAACACCATAATAATTCAACATCGTAGGCGTCTGCTCCTGGAACACAACCTCAGTACGGTACATACGGTCCTCAATACCAACAGCCTGTCGTGGCCCAGCCGCCACCGCCACAAGCTCAGGCTCCCGCCTATCCTCAGCCAGTGCCAGTGCAAGATGCGCCGGCTCCCCCGATGGTCTCCGTCGTGCAAACGAATGACGCACCAGGTCCTAGCACTGGCCCAAGCCGTGTCAATTCGGTGCACACGGCTGCCGCTTCAATGGAAACAGTTCAACGCGCTTTAGGAGACTTGCGTGGATCCGGCAATGGTGCGCCCGCGCATGGAGGTCGTGGCGGCCGACGTGGTCATCACGGTCATGGTGGAGAGACAAAAGATATTAAGGTGCCTTCAACGGATTTCGATTTCCAGAGCTCGAACGCTCGGTTCGACAAGACAGCAGTTGCACCGAAGAAGAAGGATAGCGATAATGAGAATGACGTTACCTCTGGCCGTAACTCGCCGACGGACAAAAAGGATGAGAAAGACGATTTGGCCTATAACCCAACGAAATCATTTTTTGATTCTTTATCGTCTTCAACGCAGGCTGCTCCACCACCAACACGAGGTACTGGTGGACGACGAGGTGGTGGGGGCAGAAACCGTAGGGAGGAAGAAAGAGAGCGCAACGTTGCTACATTTGGTGAGCCTGGGGGTGTAGGACTGATGGGTCCAGGCGCTTATGTTGGAGGTTGGGGTGGATATGGACGACGAGGGGGACGTCCAAGGGGGCGTGGTGCGCCTCCCGTCGGGGGCCGTTAGCTACCCATAATTCTTACTTGCACTAGTCGTCTGTTCATCTTTGCTGTTTCAGGCTAGCAATCGCTTATCACCCAGTAATACGGAGCCCATATTCCATTCGTGTCAGCAGCTCTGTACCCTCTAAAAAGGCTCGCGTGTATTTTTCACCGATAGCATACATCTCGTTGAAGAATGGGGGCTTCCAAGATTTTTTGTCGCAATCGCTTTCGAACAAACGTTAAAGTTGACTCAGATGTTAATATTTGATACAGGGCCTGGGCCTGCCGCCTCGCACGCGCAGATCTGCCGGAAATTGTAGTAAAACGAGTGAGCCTATAACGTTAACTAGCCCATGCATTTCTTGGCTATCACGATAGGTTGCCAATATTCAATCACAACTCAGACTAATGATATGGCCATGATGCATGACTAGTCGACTCGGTACTCAATGAGCACCACACGTTCAATTATTCTCCCAGCTATTGCCACCGAAGTGTAAATATATTTATTATCCACTAGCATAATTTTAACGGTTGAACGTCGTAAGTCATCAGCCAAGTTGAAGGAGGAAGGTAACCTTCTTCATGACTGAGCACGTACTAGTACAGGTGCAGGACTCACGACGCGACTTATCTCTCCCAGTGTTTATACCCGAAGTTAAGAGAATGGGCGGCCAGAGTCGAGTTGAGCTCGGCAATCCATCGCCTTCCTCATACCCTAGTAGTGCGCGGCAGTCTTTCTTACGCATTGGTGCTGCCTTCTTCGCAGGATTCTTCGTATGTCTGGCTGTGGTTGCGCAATATACCTCCTCAAACCAATCATGCTTGCCATTTTTCTTCACTGCTTTACTGCCTACGCACGTAGGAACACCCGAATGGCATCAATACCCTCCGGCTGAGCCCACCAACGCGTTTCCCTCCATGTTTCCATCCAGGTACGTTCTTCTCTAACTGCCGTTGTTTTTAAAGACTGGAGCTGTAGTTATGTAGCGTTGGTTATCCAGGACCAACACAAGCAGGTGCTGAGCCTGGCGTGGCTGCTACAGCTCCTGCCTATCCTTTGCATTCTGGATCAGTGCACCTTGTATCTCCTACGCGTTTTTATCAGGACAAATCGAAGACCAGAACGAAGGACTTCGATATTTTCCGTAGCTGGGGAAGTTTATCTCCGTGGTACTCCATCCAACGCGGAAAATTCGGTGTTGATTCTGGTCCAGAAGCCCCCGATACCTGCAATATCACTGGCGTGCATCTTCTACATCGTCACGGTGCACGATACCCTGCTGATTACTGTGAGACGTCCACATCTAGATTTTTTCAAGTGGCTTCTGAGAGAGGGTTTGCGCTATAGCTAGGGGTACTGGACCGGGTGGGTTTGCCTCGAAGTTGAACATGAATGCAGAAAATGTCACAGCCAGTGGGCCTCTTTCATTTTTGGACGACTGGTGAGTTCGCCTAGAAAATGAACAAGGTAGCCGATGTCTGACCCCATTTCTACAGGACGTACAAGCTAGGAAACGAAGGTAGCAGCCATACGTTATCAGAATGCAGCTCCAATGCTCAATTATTTTCAGGATTGACGCCCTTTGGGAGGTCTCAGTTGTGTAAGGGAATCATCGCCTTGTATAGCAACAGATCGTGATGTTCACATAGACGATCTTGGCGTGTCAATGCGCATGAGATACGGCTTCCTTCTGAAGGTAAATTATCTACGTCTTCCTGCTTTATTCTTCAATTTGACCATACCATTCAGAATTTCAGCGAAACAAATACCTTGCCTGTGTTCAGAACGGAGTCACAGTAAGTATTACAAGAGTTGATAATTCGCATTCTGAAGACGTATGAAGAACCCGGATGTTGAACTCTGCGCAAAACTTTGCTCTCGGATTTTTTGGTTACCCTCTCGAGGGCCAGTATCAACAACAAATCATGATCGAGGCCAAAGGTGTAAGTCATCTGAACTACTCTAAGATACCCGACTAATACTGCGTACATGTCAGTTCAACAATACCCTTGCCCCCTATCGATCTTGTGCCAATAATGACATTCCACATCGGGGCTACCGCGGCCAACCATATGCTGATGCGTGGAAAGCGGTGTATCTCAGGGATACCGTTCCTCATTTGCAGCAATATCTTGATGGGTTTGAACTGGATGTTGAAGATGTTTACGCGATGCAAGAATTGTGCGCCTTCGAGACGGTCGCTCTTGGTTATTCCAAGTTCTGCGAACTCTTCACAGAGAAGGAGTGGGAAGGCTTCGATTATTCGTGAGAAACCTCTCCTATGTAGTTTGCATGCCGCTGATCTCAAACAGATACGATCTCAACTTATGGTACATTCTCTCCTTCGCTTGCCACAGAAAGTTGAATTCTGACAGAAAACCATAGGTACGGTGTAGCATGGGGCTCACCTGTAGGTAGGGGAGAAGGAATTGGCTATGTGCAAGAGCTCGTGTCTCGTCTCACTCAGACGCCGATTGAAACACACAATAGTTCTACTAATGCGACGCTTCATAACGCTGTCACTTTTCCCTTCGGACACAGTCTTTATGTGGATGCGACGCATGAAGTTGTAGTATTAAATGGTCAGCTCGTTGATGAACTTCAACTTGGAAAACGTCCTGATCTTCGTTCATTAACAGTCCTTACCGCAATGAACCTTTCGAGCTTCGCGGCGATGGGACCATTGCCTACTGATCATATACCACAACAGCGCACGTTCAGGACAGCAGAGCTTGCTCCATTCGCAACCAATGTACAGTTCCAGCGTAAGTAGTCCCGCGATCCTTCCAAATTACACCTTATTTTTTTTCATCCTCAGTCCTGTCGTGCTCCACGGAACATGATCCACAAATCCGTGTGATCGTTAATGATGGTGTTGCGCCGCTGACGAATCTAAAGGGGTGTCGAGATCATCCAGATGGGATGTGCTCGATTCATGCTTTTGTCGACGCGCAGAAAGAAAACATTCGGAGTACGGACTGGGACTTCGTTTGTAACAACGATTGGACGATCCCCGATGGATGGGAAACTACCACGGGCTACCCTCCCCTTTAAATTGCGCTCATGCATTCTGGTACTATATAGTACTAGTATCATGATGACTTGTCGATAATAATTCGGCAAAGAGCCATACCCGCAAATTTATCGCATGCTTTATACAGTGAAACATTCACCAATTCAACAAATGACCTATTATCTAAGCCGTTGTTTCGTGAGGGTTTAATCTGCATAGCCTAGGACCTTTGTGTCGTCTGGACCTGCGGCTAGTATGCTTTCACTAAATGTCTGCGTCTAGGTCATGTTGTCTGTACATAGTACCTATATGTTAGTTAATATTGATATTCGTAATTGATTGTTCGATGATCATGTCTAGATGATCATTGACTCACTGAGACTCCTCGGAGAATTGCGGAGATAATTTTTAATTGAACCTCATACTGATGTGGCTGTGCTATGCCGCACATCTGAATTTTGGTTGCTAGTAATGCAAGGCCTTTGCTCGTGAAAATGATGTCCATCACCCGACGCGCAAGGAATCTCTCGATATTGGACAGAAGCTTTGGAAGAACTATATCAAGGGGTTATGCGACAGTAACCGAGTTGCCGCGACCCCCTCCTCCTACCGAAGAACCTCATGTCGAGACGTTCTCTGCACCTTCGAAACCAAGGCTATATTATACTAGACCTCCTCTTAAGGCTGACCTTCCTCGCGTTCAGGTTCGCGCTTTGCATCTACGTGCACACATTCCACTTATCCGACAACACAGAAACGTTGGCCGTTCATTCTTGCATTCGCCACCCTCGGGGTTTCCGCTTGGGCTGCATTTTTACTCTTCGCGACGAACCAAGAGAAGCTCTCGAGCTCTGTGGTAAAGCGAATCATGCAGACGGTTAGGGAGAATGAAGAACTGAAGGATATGTTGGGAGATGCGATCCGACCTGAACCTGCCTGGTACTTGAATGGCGACCCTTGGATAAATGGCTCGGTGACTACGACTAGTTTCGCAGCATTCACTTCATCTCAATCTCTTTGTTTAGATCAACCTTCCACAAGGCAATGTGGACCTAAGTTTTCGTCTAAAAGGCCACCAGGGCTCCGGTACTCTTTATTTTACTAGTATTCGGAAAGCCAAAGGACAGCCGTTCACTCCGCGTGAGTTCCTGTATGATTATCTTCCAGATCTCTGACGCTTACTATGGCCCTAATTAGTGAGGTTCCGCGTCATCGGGGATGATAAAAGGGTTGTGAATTTATCCTCCCAGACTTCAAGTTCGGGCATGAGCGACGAGCGTTCGTAACGCTTGTCGTTCCCCGACGTGGGTTATTTGAACCACATCCTCATGAAAAGCTTGGCTGCGTTTCTTGCAGCGTATGTTGGTGGTGTATAATCACTGTCCTTCATTGCAGAATAATAGCCTTGATGGGGGTCCCGTAGGACGCCTTTAATACAACCTCAGTGATACCATTATGCCATTCAAAAGTGTTGGCTGGCCCGTATGTGCATCTCGAGTTTTACCTGAGCTCGAGGCGTCAAATATTCATATCACCCGAGGGATGTTCTTGTAAGGTCAGTCGAGGATTATGATTTTCCATTTTTACTGTTGGTTCAATGGATCATCTACTGTTCATAGCGATCACGACAATGGTCCACACTTTGAGTTTATTACCTTACGCACGGTCCCTCCGAATCTTGTCGGTCTCTCTTGAACATCTTGAAAATGCTTCCGCTTCCTCGCCTTAAACTTGTTAGTTTTCTAAGCTGGCCGAGGCATGAAGCTACCTCAAAAGTTAGTCTACGCGCGAATTAGGCGAGGTGGCGCGAGCTTCTTGCTTTTGCCCACCTCCCAGCAAAATTTTCTCGTCTCAAGTACTAGGCACTAGTCTCAGCACCGCCACTTCCCGATCCTCGCGCGGACAATTAATACTAAGTCTAGCCCTAACACCTTGACAGTAACCAGCAACGGATACCACACCATTTGTCCGACGCATTGGTGACCGCTACCTGAGCGTCGCTATCACAGATGTCGAGCTGATCGGACCCACCCACCCTCACAGCTCACCTTGACGCACAGGTTCGGACCCTTGCTTCGGGCCGGAATTTCTCTACGGGCTTTTCGCCCAATCACTTAACAGAATTTCTGAATCTCACTCGATCCAAACGGTCGATTTCTCTCGTAGTACCGATAGTAGGTGTACCCGAATGTTCTTACACTAGTTCTACCATCATTGCGGTGCCATACAGCCATTGATGCGCATAGATCTTATCATAGTAGTCTTCGTGAAAGTGCTAGCAATAATTTTCTTCTACAGTAAATGATTTACATAATGGAACGGTTATGATACCCTTGGACTGACATGAAGTCAGCATCAGTCTCCCTGGCGTAGCTACCGCGACAGTGATTGACTGTAGTCTCACAAGGGCGGAGAATCGTTGTACTACCGGTTCATGGGGATCGAGAACAGATTATTGGTGCCAACATTCGAGGACATCAGACATGTGTGGGACTGAGGTTCCATAATCTAACTTGCGCTGTATGGAAAAAATTATCATTGTTACGTAGCATAATTCCATATTCCAGCGTATATCAGCTTGAATTCGATGAGCGCTATCCTTGACGGGCTCGGTAAGTCTCAAGCAAAAGCTTGTGCTTGGACATTGTATAAGTGAGCATACTCTCCCTGGTGGTTCAACAGTTCCTGGTGCGTTCCTGTCTCAACCACAGCCCCTCCCTTCATACACCTGGATTCGTCGTTCACATCAGAATGAAAGGCGGTGATCAAAAAGGAATACGCACAAGATGAGATCGGCAAACTTGGTGAGATGCCCAAAACGGTGCGTGACGAATATCATGGTTCTTCCTTGGCGTGCTTCCCTGAGCTGCTTGAACAATTCGTATTCGCCTCCTGGGTCAAGGGCAGAGCTTGGCTCGTCGACTATAACAAACTTGATGTCCTCGGACAGCATACGCATAAAGGTGCGGGAGCTGCGCGACTTAGTTAAACATCAATGAAGCAGGTGGGTAGACTCACGCAACTAGTCTTTGTTTCTCTCCACCTAAGCTTCATTAGTACATGCACCATCCTAGCGAATGAGACGTACCAGACACGTTTGTTGCCTTCTCCATCTTCTCGTACTCCTTTTCTAGGGCCTCGTTCCCCCTCCCTGTATAGCTAAGATAGGCAGTCTTGACAGGTTCAAGGACAGTATCATATCCATTGGTGAAGTTCTCGATGACGTCCTGAGCACCTGCTAACTTTGCTGCTTGAGTAATTTTGTCGAAATTTGTTGCAGATGATGGTGACCCGATCCCAATGTTCTCGCTCAATGAAAGGGGGAATATGGTGTGCTCCTGCGTTAGACTAGCTGTCACAGATCGCAAGCCTGCAATTTGATAATCTTCGATGGGATTTCCGTCAACTAAGATAGTGCCTGATGTAGCGTCGTAGCAGCGAGTCAGGAGCTTGAGTATGGTCGATTTTCCTGAGCCGTTTGCGCCGACGATAACCACCAATTGACCTGCTTTTATCGAAAAAGATACACTCTTCAATGCGTCTCTTTCAGACTTGGCGCCGGGATAGTTAAACGATACGTCTCTGTCATGAAAAGATGAGGAGCAGTTACACAAAACTCGAGATTCATACCGAACTTCTAGCGAGACACCCAAAGCACCAGCTGCCGGTGAATACGGCATACAGCCGTCTTTCATCTTGTTCTCGAGATCGAGAAGTCTGTAAAAATTCTTCAAGCTGGCCAATTCACTCGGCCAAAAGGTGATGATGTGCCTGGCGAAAGAAAATGTGTATCGAAGACGTGTGGCAGTTTGTTCTAGCATAGCTAGCTGAACAACAGATACCTGACTTGGATTCATAAGCGCCAACAGCCCGATATAGAGCTAACAATACATCAGGAACATGGGCGTTTAAAATTGCATAAACTCACAACAGGCCCGTCATTGCAGAGGTTCAAAAACATATCAGGCAGAGCAGTCGTTGATTTTCTCCACAAAGTCTCGACGTCCCCGTTAGGTATGTCACTAAGTGCGTCATGCACCTTCTGGTACTCTAAAAGAGTGATGTAAGTTATTGTGAAACTCAAAAACACTCAACACTCGACCTTTTGAGAGATAACCTGATAAATTGCCTCCCATCACCTCAGCTTTGTATGAGTGGTCCGTAAGCAAGGTCAAGGCCTCTTTCCGCAAGTAGTCGTCATTGTCTGCCTGTTGCACGTAAGCTACGAATATCAGGTCAGTCCAAATAAAACAATCAGGAATACAAACCTTTGGTCCAGAGGTCATTGTCCCATATATTCTCTAATATCAGGGGCAAAAAACACAATATGATCGAGACAGGTCCAGCACTTGCAAATTCGGAGCCTAGGAGATGCAGCAATAATCGCAATTGGAGCAGAAACGAAATAATCTCCTTTCCAAGGTCGAGTAATCGTACAAGGCAGCGAAACACCAGCTCAGGGTCGGCTGTAAGACGCGCCTCGTTATCTTTTACATACCTGACCTGAGCTCATCATTCTACAAGTCATGTGACCGCCACTAACCTTGGGAAGTTTCAAGATCACGCGCAAGATTTGCTAACAAGGCATTTTAGTAGCGTTGAGATGAAGATTAAGGTGCTGATACCTCGAAGTAACCGCTCTTGAAGTCGGTAATTGACAAGCATGCAGTACTGATCCTTTACATTATTCCTATTGTTACCTACGATCAACGTAACTCAACCAAGTTTGATGGAACCTGTGACTTACGAAGTCCACTGCACAAATCCGCTGAATGCGGAGCATGAAGCTCGAGTGATGATGGCTATACATAGATCTTTGTCCAGACTCGTGGGAACCTTGCCTTGCAAAACGGAGCGCTGGATCTTCGGGAACATTTAGTATATGAGGCATCAGTCAAGAACAGTCACCCACGAGAAGTAAAAGGCGGTTTGAGAAGTAGAGGGACAGTGGGTCCTCAATTGCATACCAGAGGTGTGTAACTATCATGAGCCAGAACGACATGGGGCTGATAGAGTAGATATCCTTGTATGCGCGAGTCAAGAGGGGGATATGTGTCGATACAATACCCCACTGAAAACTGGGGAGCCTGAATGATGATGATTCATCAGCAGCGATCAGTATCCGCCACACCCCAAGCCTTCGTTCAAGGAACGGCGCCTGCTCTTTCTGTGTGCCAGTTCGAGGCATAACACGTCGAGCCCAAAGGAAATTGAGCATGATTCGAGAGAAACCACTGGCAGGATGAGATGCTGTGGGATTGAGATAGCATGGCTTTAATACTGGCTATGATTGCTAGGCGGACGGCCCGTGACGAGGTCAGCGAACTGACGAAAATAAAGCTGTTTTAACACGCGTCCGAGTCAGAGTGTGTAGTGCCCTCGGTGCCTAGTAATCACCGATTGCCAAGATGAAGGTGAGACGGCACTGACACGGGGCGAATATACAAGGCAGGTTCGCCGCTCTCCGCGCAGAGCTCAACTTGCAACTTTGTTTAAAGAATCATGGTGAGCTTGGAGCCTTGACATTTTGAATGGCAAATGGCGCAAGCTCCCCGCGTGTGACATGTGACTGACAGGCTCTGGTCTTATGTAATACCAGGCTTTATTGTCGGAGCGCTGTGAACTGTGCCTCATGATGGGTACACCAAATGTACACAGCAAGTACTATGTTAGCACGTTTACCGACAATAGTCGTGACTGGCAGGCTCTGGTCTTATGTAATACAGGCTTTATCGTCGGAGCGCTGTGACTGTGCCTCATGATGGGTGTACACAGCAAGTACTATATACTATATGTTCGTATGTTTACGTCGGCGACAATCTGGGCCATGTCCGTGACCAGCTAGCGATCCAGATCTCTCACCTTCCAAGAGCCAAGAATTTTGGGCTAGTCTGGGGTACGTAGTACTTAGTGCCAAAGTAACAAGGCTCCATCGAGGTAGATCGTTGACTCTATCATATTTTAGAAATCTGTGATCCCCTACTTGCACTAGAGCCAGTCCGTTCCCAATCGATGTCTCAGTTGTGTCAGTGAATGATTAATGATTGCTGGTCGGGTGATAGTATTACGTCTTCCCAACGTCTCCTGGTACTGAAGAGACTTTTAATGACTGCATCTAACTTACACGCGCAAAAAGATAACCCGGCGATGTGGCTGGATAACGAATACACGTGCATCAGAAAACTAATCAGTAAACACGCACCCTCTTTAGCGATTGACTCGAGCGCCTCGAGGCAAGCATGATTCGGGAACCAAGATTCGAAGATACTAGTAGTACTAAGACTGATCGGTGACATGTACACTAACGATTAGGGCGACAATTCGAAGGCGCAATCGTATATAGACCTGCAAATGGTGTTATACTGTGATGAAATGGAGGGACGCAAATTGGAAAAAAAAATGTTCGAGATGATAGATCAAGGGGCCGGATCACGGATGCACATGAAAGATAAAACCCAGTCTTTTTGTCTAAAACAGGTTTTCATAATCTTGATAACCGTAGTGCCGATACCCACGCCTGGAGCCATGATAATCTACAGCAAGTGATACGGTTAGTGAGAATTAATCAGATGAGATAGGCGCCCATGATTGAAAGGATAAGAGGGTCGCTATGCGGAAGCTTGAAGGGATCAGAAGGATGGTGGAAATGGACGCACAGGAGCTAGTATCGCGCTCTTGACTCAAACCTGCAACAGTACCGAGGTTAATATATCCCTCGGACACTGATGCCTTTCCCTTCCCGGAGGCCTGCCCACCGGTGCTAACATTGACCCATGGGGAACGGCAGAAGACACAAGTAATGTTGTGTCCACAGGATTTAGCCCCTACGTCAATGCATCAGTCCTATGCTTCAATAGTAGCAAGTACATGTCGCGTACACTGTGTGAAGCACTCCTTGTGCACGGCATTCGCACAAGTCTCGCACCAGGTGAGGGTGTTCCCGTCCGCGTCATGCATGCTCTCGTAGCAGATGGGGCAGTCATCCTCTGGGCCAGGTGCACGGCGCTTTTTCACAGGCTCTGACCCTTCCGAGAGGGCAGTAGCCTTGCCAGTTGCGCGCGCATATGCGTCGCGAACACGTTGGTTGGTGACAGAGTTGGGCGCCGGAGGCGCGTGCGCGAATATTTCTTGAAGTTCGGAGGTGAGAAGTGCTCTGTAGGGTGATATTTGAGTGGCAAAAGCTGTATCGACGTGAGGTACTGACTTCTGGTACCACAAACCAGAGCTCTGGCTGACTTGGAGAACTGTAGGAGAGGTTCAGTCGTTTTCAGGGGCAGTAGCGGATATAGAACTGCGGGCACCTTTCAAAAAGATGAACAACTTGACGTAAGATGGTTAAAAATGAATGTGATGTGAAGTAAGAGCGGTCGTACTATGTGCTTGCAGTGATTGCCCTTACTGGCATCTGGACCTGTCAAACGCCGAAGTCAGGGGCTAATTAAAGCGAAAGAAAACGCGACATGCAGTTGCAGGATGGTGTTTTGTCGATGATGACAGTATACACCTATGTTGATGTGAGCGTGTTGAACAACCGAATAGAGGAATACGTACATTCCCTGTAGAGCCTAACACGCTGAACTCCTCACGTAGCTCGTCTCCGGTACGTTTCCTGTCAATCATGAAAAATCTTGGTCGTGATCGATGACATGTTCTACCAAATACAGAAGAAACACGTTACCTTTGGGACATGACCCTATCGACGCGATCGAGAATATTCTGCGGACACTTTTTCTTGAACATTGCACCGCGTTTCTCTGGCGCAGGCTCATTGGGATCTTTCTTCTTCTTCCTTTGTTTCTTGACGGGAGGTGGTAGAGCCTCTTGAGCTAGGGGCTGAGGCTGCGTGTGAGGGTGGGTGGGTTGGGGGTACGGGTAGCTGTAGTTGTATGAAGAATATGGAACTGATGGCATCGTCATCACAGAAGTAGCAGGAGGGGTGTATGGATAGCTATAAGGAGCCTTGCTATCAAAAGTGGAACTATAAGACATTAAATTAGGATCGGGGCCCTTGGCGGCGGTGTTGACCCTGAAAGTCGTGGAAGATGATGCGGGAATGCATGCTGGCGCTGTCCTCTTGTACATTGGGTTAGGCCCACTCAGATCAGCACAATCCCAGTCTTCAACTTCGCGTTGTCTTTTCTTCGTGTTTGACGACATGTCGGACGTAGAAATCGGAGAGAAGGGGAGCCTGATTTTGTAGACAGCGCAGGACAAGCGCAGTCTCAAAAAACTTGGGCAGCTGATACTGTTGAGGTGAAACTATAAAAGCGGGATCACCTTGTCGGGGTATGAACCAAGCATGCACAAATAAAGGCGGCTACCCAGTACTGCGGATGTCGCTTGCAGGTGGCGACTTGGATGGTCGTTGCTGCCGCCTTCGACAAATTTTTCATGTTCAAGCTGGCGTGCATCCTTTTCCCTGAAACTTTGACTGAAACGCATCTAAATTCTGGTATGTAGGTTAATCTGGGGGAGCTTCGAGTCATTGACGTACTACTACTAGTAGTATGTCAGGATATGCCAGGCCGCCGGCCTTCATCTTATCTTCAACGCCCGAGACTTCTCTGATGATGGAGTGAGTATTCCCACTGATGGAGAGGATACCGTCGTCACCGCAAACGGCATGTTTCTGGATGCATCATCGTTGGTCTTCAACTTCCAGAATCGAATCTATATCATTGGGCATGGAAGAACATTAGTCCGATAGATCAACCAATCACGCTGGTGAGTCAACTTGAATTTTGAATTTTCAAACTCCTGAGCATCTATGTCACTACCACGCAGCGACATTGCAACATTTTCACATCCCGCAACCATATTGTCTGCAGATTGTGAGCCGCTTGTTTGCAATCATTTTGCAATTCATACTTGGGCTCAATGATTACTGACTCCGACTGTCAGCGGTTTCCGAGTTTGAGTCTGCCAGTGAGGCCACCTTGTGGTAGTGGCATATCGTGTCAGCCAGTATTGCCAGCAGTCCGAGTCGAACTTCAGCAAGACCATCACCGTTGTCCATGGTCACCGATCCATTCCATGACAGCTCGTTATAGCCGCATCGTTCAGAAGGTTCACTTCCGGCATCATCATCATGCCCCTCAGCGCCGCACCCCAATTGAATATGATTGTGATGCATGTGGAGCTTACAACATAGATTCCACTCATTTAGCGAGGTATCAAAACAAGTGTGAGGTAGTGCGCACAAGAGCCCGCCGTGCCTTTGAGAAGAGCCAGCAGCTTCAGAAAAAGCGTTTAGCGGAAAAAAAATGCAGGCAAAGGCGGAGAAATTAGCCTGTGTGGCGGCTTCGCATTTAATGCCAACGACTTGGACGCTCCAAGACGCTGGAAATAGTTGTGGAAAGCAGCCGTATTTGTGCGAAGGTTCAATGAGTACGATACACACGGTCGAGCTCAGTAACCTACTGATTTTATCAGTCAAAGTCTCGAATGGAGTTTTTGCGTATGAGGTGGTTTGGACGTGATCCCGACTGGATGAGTGGTCCAGGGGCTCTTCGCCTTGATCGCGTCAGTTATGTCCCGGACTCAGATGACAAGGCATTCGGATTTCTCGATCCTAGTCATGTCTCACGCGCATGCCATCTCATTCCTGCTTTTGCCCTAAGGAAAACGACAGCTCTATTTGGCCTTCAAAGCATCGTGGCTCAGACGAAGGAGACTGGGTCAATTATTCTGTCATGAGATCTGCCGACAGAGACATGATGATGCGCTATCTGGAGACCGGCATTAGACACATGCATTCTCCCGGGTTTCTGAACGAAACTCAGTCGCTTCAAGTTGTTTGCGAAGATCGTGATGTGGCTCCTGCAACAAGACTCGACAAGCGGACAATTGGTCATGTCTTCGAAGAAGACTCTGACTCAGACGGGTGTAGATGGTGACAGCGAGGATGGTTCAGAGGAAAACTTTAACGAAAATGTATATGAATATTGATACCAGGTAGCTAGTCAATTATTCCATAGGTGGGTTACCTGGGCCCTAATTAATATTACGAGCGCTTGGCAAAATCGGGAGTTTTCCCTCATAGTGTCGTCACATCACGTCTTTAAATCTACCATGTCGATTCATGTCTTTTCTCTTCCTGCAAAGCTCAGTAAATTCCAAAACGCGTACCTATGCATCTCTCAACACTTTCAGCAAATCCGTTCTCTGCACATTGTCATCAATGACCTGACCATCATTTTCATCAAGTCCTATGATCCTTGGAACTACAGCACTCTCGAAATCCTCATTACTCTCATCCTAGTACTACTCTTCGTCACCCGCTTCTGGACCACGTATTCTTCCCGCCCGCCCAGGAAGGACTCCCAACGCGCCCGCACGGCCCTCCAAGCGCTCCAAACCGTCCTCGTCCCAAGTTGCTCTCTCTGGCCCGCGCGATACATCAAGCTAGTCAAACATGCCTCCAATCATCGTACCGGATCCAGGATCGTTGTCCCTTTAAGCATGCTCCTACAGGACGTATGCGATGGTGTCATCGAGCTTCGCGATCCTCTCTGCGATCTCGAGGACCTGATAGATAAGGGTGTCTGTGCGTATGGCTGTTCCGTCAGTCTGAACGTCGAGTGGAAATGGTGGGTGGAATGGCTGGATCGAATGGTGCGTCTAAATATTCTGAGTTTGTTACTGACACGCGCGCTGAATGACTGTTCATCAGTTACGCGGAGACATTTTAGGTGAGTATATGCGCTATTATGCTTGAAAATTTACTTCCAACCCATATATGCTCATCCTCGAAGACGATACGAAGAGCTATCATGGTAATTATTCACTCTTCTAATTTCGCAGTTACTAGCACACAACATCTCGACGGACTGATTCACCCACTCGCAATAGCACCTCCGCCCTCCACTGACAATGGGACCATCATCAACCTCAACAACCGTTCGTTCACACACCTGGCTACTATCCAGCTTCCCCAAGGTTCTCGCACAACTTTGGAATTCACCACCCTCTCCAACCACATCTCCTTCCTCAGCACGAGGCACATTATCTGCCTCATCCCCTTCCTGGCCCACCGTCTCCCTCATCGCCTTTCTGATGTCATCGCAACAGTAAACGACACTCCACACTTCAAACTATCGACGCTCACCAACACATCAGCGGCATATGCTGATACGCTCGCTGCTCTATCAACCAAGCTTACATACGATCCTACAGCAAGACAACAGTGCGTTGACGAACTGGGCATCAAGGAATGGCGTAAACGGAGGCTAATGCTCGACTTCGAGGCTGTTCTTGTGCGGAGGGGTTGGCTGGAACGCTGGGACGTGGTCTTGGAGGTTCGTTGATTGTTTGTGTACTTGCTGCGTTTGCTTCTTCCTTTTTGTCTCTCTTGTGTCTCTGTTTCTTGTCGATTCGCACACACTCATTACCGGATAAATGTTGTTGTGCCAGGAGCTCAACGCTCGCTCAAAACTGCCAGATGGCTTTTATCAAATTGATGTTATATTCGGTGAAACGGGCCGCCAGCAGGGCTCAATTAAATGCATTCTGAACATACAGGAAGATGCCTAAGGTCGTTATGCTGGGCCGGGGATCGTCGACAAATGGTGAATGGTCTTACCAAATGTCGTACAAATCTCGCAGAGGTTACATATCTGAGCATGAATTGGTAAGGGATAAAACAAAAGGCAGTTGACAGAACGTTGGACCTCGGCGGGTTAAGCATTAACACAAACATCATTTGCTAGCAGCGGATAAAGAAGAAACGACAGCAGGATGATTTGTGACGTTGAGAAGTTTCGAAACACGGTGGTGCTTGGACCAAGAGTTGACAGAATCATGTCTCGCGCAGATGACGGGGCCGGAAGCGCATGCACAAAGGTGGGGATAGCTGTGCCTGCGGGGAAAATAGGCTGTCGGGCTCGTGTGAGGTTCTGCATTGGGATAACTGGTTCGAATACAAGAATTCATCTTGCCTGATAGGTGCATAACTAGCCTCCGAGCTTAAACTGGGCCGGAGGATCGTCGGCGCTCGTTAGTAAAGTCGGGATCGTTGGTAAGACGCGAAGAACCATGAACGAGATATAAACACGGACGTCGATGTCTGAATCAGGAGATGAAATAGCGAGCAGTTTGCGTGGGCCGTAATGCTGGAGTACAGATGTGAACATAATCTGCGTTAGTGAACGTGCGTAGACCGTCCGAGACACGATGCAAAGGTACCGATTTCTTGGTGCGAGCTGAGATATCGCAGTTGGAGATTTCCAAGATGAAATACTATCTATAAGCACCCTCGCGCGATCGGGCGTTGCTAGTCTGCAGTAGATCGTGGAGGTTCGTGTGTAATGTGCCTGCGAGTTCATGTAAACGCTATGCAGATTGCGAGCGCACATGGACTCATAAATATCCATCAAAGCAGCACCCAGCCATCTTCCGGAGGGGCGGATATGTCCTGATGAATGTGAGTTTCGGATAGTCACAAATGCGAGGGAATCGGAGAGATGCGGTCACTGGATTTCTTGGGAGGGTTTGAAAACAAGCCGCCTATGCCTGCATCGTTATTTTTCGATCGTTTACTTCTGTGTTATCAAGTCTGTACTCACTTCTTTGTCTCTAACAGGCTCGTTGACTTCTTACCAATGTGATAGTGCTTGAACGTGGAACAGCTCACAATTTAAACGGCTTTCATTGGATGATCCCAGATTAACTGCGAAAGGTGACTTGTAAGTATTGAAAGAAAAATAGCGAATAAATGGGTCTCCGTGTCCATGAGACTCAGAGTTCTGACAGATGCAGTCACTATCGGACCTCGGTTCCTCAGCTTTCAAGGTTTCACTTACGCATTGGGGCTTTGAATGATGGTTATAACGATGGTGACGACAACGTTAACGTCGACGGTAACGTTTGAAGATCTGACATGTCAAAACATGTATAAATAAAGGCTGGCTCGCACTAACCTGAAGCGCAGCAGTTATCATGCATGTCATGACTAGCTATGAACTCTGTCCTTCCAATAAGTACTGTAACCCGTTGAACAGTGAGCACCGCTGCACCAGTACTTACGCCGAATAATAGGGAGATTTTCTGATGCGGCCTTTTGCCGATAAACTTGCCTCAGCCTTACGTTCCGGCGTGCGATCATCATTTTGCACGGCCAATCGACGATGGGCGCTTGACTCTCCAAACCCATGTCCATCATTTATAATCCTCATCGTAGGCATGCAGCAGGCGCTCATCTATCCGTCGTGCTCCCACCACACTTCTCGTTCTATTTGCACCAAGAAAGCTCTTAAGAATAGTGCTCAGCCGTCCTTTCAACTTACTCGATGAATGAAGACAATCTTCCTCGGAAGACGCGTTGGAGGTGGCCAAAGCCAAGTCGTTCAGATCCTCATTCAATGGTAGAGGAGAGAGGCAAGAGGGCAGCCAGTCACGATGTATGGACTTTTGTCTTGACAACTATGCATTGTTTCTAATGATTACAGCCGTCCTCTCTCTTGCCTTCGAGGAATGGGTCTCATGGACAACCCCCCGGGTCAGCTCGTAACCTCTTTGGCAAGGTGACCAAGCGCTTCGCTAGAAGCGCTCGACAGTCTCCCAACCCTGAACCCACGGCTGCAAGTTCCAGCCCACAGGGCATCCAACCCGTTCAGTCAACCAAGGTATGTGCAATCTCAACTCTGAGTGTGCCCCGTGTGCCATGTTTGCTACCAATCGCCTCTACAGGATCTCGCCGCTCCCATTCTCGAACCAAATCGTGAGCAGTCTTCCAATTCAGGGATTGTAGAAGTAAGTTCGAAGTGTTCTCATCCATCTCTTTTTTGAAAGTTTTGACAATGTGCTGATGTCTATATTCAGGCCCATCTCGACCCGAAGTTTGTGAACGAAAAAATCAACAATGCTACCAAAGATCTTGCAGGCACCAACCAGGTCCAAACAATTGCCCAAAATACTTCTTCAGCGGCCAACAACCTACAATCTGTTTCTGATACAATCAACTCATTCTCCGCGTTTCTTAGACCTTTGAAGGCGTTCAACTCCGTTGCCAACGAGATCGCAAATGTACAGCCATCTGTTTCTCTTCTGCACGTGACTAACATTCATACGCAGGTCCATCCCTACGCGAAGGTGGCACTGAGTATTTTCACTTGCGCGTCCAAGGTAAGCTTCTTTCTCAGTCATCGCCGTCGCAGGCTAATGAAGCCTGGGTAACAGATGATTCTCGATCAGGCAGACCGGGATGTCGCTGTTTCAAGTTTACTCTCAAAGATATCTGAAGTCTATACCTTCATCACGGAAGAGGAGCAGTTGCCAAAAATTCCATCCATGCTAGCGATATGTGGGAAGATAGCGCAGCAGACACTGGAGTGCGCTGATTTTATTAGTCACTACTCTGAAACGAAGAGCGCCTGTGAGTTGACCCCACTGCTCCGTCCCCCGAGACTCAATGTTGCCTGTTTGTATAGGGATAAGACTTGGCAAGCACGTTTTCGATGAAACGGACGCCACGATCCAGAACTACAACAATGTCCTCGACAGTCTTATGCAGCAATTCCGAGACCGAGCGGCTCGTGATACTGTCGTGATCGTTCACAATATGGGTAAGAGTCGGTTCTTAGGTCTTTCTTTAGCCTTATTTGACATTCCACGACCCCTGACATAGCTGAGAGTTTGGACCTCATAGGCATGGAGTACGCCACGGGCGCCGGATTGAACACGTCTAAATGTTGTTTGCCAAATACTCGGCAAGACCTTCTGAAGGATATTCAGAATTGGATTAGTAGCACCGAGGAAGGCGCTCCACGCATCTTATGGTTGTCTGGCACAGCAGGCAAGGGTAAATCCGCTGTTGCCCATACTATAGCCAACTGGTACATCACACACGGTGGTCTTGGCGCATGCTTCTGTTTTGATCGTACTCGGCAAGCGGATTGCCGTCAGGATAAAATATTCACTACCATCGCAAGCGAATTGGCGGACTGCAACCCTATCATGCGGCGAGCCTTGGCGCAAGCAGTCCATGATCACAATGGACTCAAGCGCACTCCAGATATCACAAAACAATGGCAGGAACTAATCATCGGACCGACAAGCATAGCCTCAAAAGCCATCGCTGCACCCGTCCTAATTGTCATCGAGGCATTGGACGAAAGTGGCGAGGCTAATTCCCGGGAACAGATTCTCCGTCTGCTCGCCGGAAAACTGAACACTTCCACCTCACAACTATCCGAACTCCCAGCCAACTTCCGCATTCTCCTCACTTCCCGTCCACTGGAAGACATTCACAACATTTTGCACGCGGCGTCACATGTTCGCCATGTTTCCCTGGATGAAGTTTCGCCTGCGTCCACAGAACTCGACATTCAACTTTATGTCTCCCATAAGCTGGAAGATCTGCGTCACGTGTTCAACGATGTACACTTCAAGGTGCTTGCTCTGAAATCTGATGGCCTGTTTGAATGGGCTCGTCTCGCCTCGGAATATATCAAGAGCACGAATGTCGTGAGCCGAGGCCCGATGCACCGTTTTCATGACATTTCTGAAACATCCGCCAAAGGTGTACGTCTGTTGGATGAAATGTACCAACGCATCTTGGCAGATATCATGCCAAGGCACGTGCACGAGGAAGCGATCCCTATCTTTCGGTCTGTGATGTGTCAAATTCTTGCATCATCGGAACCACTTCCTATCCATGCGTTGAACGCGATGCGGCAGTGTTTCCCATGTGATGATGACCGCTACGACGTGAACTTGCTCATAGGGCATCTTGGCTCGCTTGTCTCTGGTACCTCAGATTCTGATACTCCCATACGTCCCCTTCACGCGTCATTCTACGACTTCCTCACAGACCAATCGCGGAGCCATGACTTCTTCGTTGATGTATCACCAATACAGAGAGATCTTGCCTTTGCCTCACTTCGAGTCATGGACTCGGAGCGAGGGCTTCGCTTCAACATCTGCTCCTTGGAGAATTCTTACTTGCCCAACTCATCTGTCCCTGACTTGGAAAAACGAGTAAAGGAATCCATTCCGGCTGAACTATCATACTCATGTCGATTCTGGGGAGCTCATGTCAGTTCTACGACCTTTGAATCCTCGCTCGCTAAGGAAGTTGAAGCTTTCTTCGATGGAGAGCGCCTTCTTTGGTGGTTGGAAGCACTGGCTCTGATGAAAAGCCTCGGTGGCTCGGCAGTGACCCTCTCATCTATCGCAGATTGGTTTTCGGTGCGTAGCTCAAGCTCATTCTTTGCCCAACGAATTCTTACGAGCAGTGGGGTGGTCGTAGGGTCATGCTGAGTTTATGCATGTCAGGGACGCTACCAGAGATACCCTGCGTTTCGTCCGAACTTTCGCCACGACCATTTTACGCAGCACTCCCCATTTATACTTGTCCGCTCTGCCGTTCGCTCCAACGCAGTCAAGAATGTTTCGCAAGTTCGCCGCAAAGTTTCCTTGTACCCCCCGCATTGTCGCTGGCCATGTCGTCAATTGGCCTCAGACGGAAAAGATTCTCCATGCGAATGACATAATTTACTCGGTTGCACTGTCGCCAGATGGAAAACGCATTGCATGTGGTTTAGTTGACGGAACAATCCAGGTGTGGGATATGGAGACTGGCGAGGCATTGTGGGCCCCTCTTCACGGCCACACTCAACCTGTTAAGTCTGTTGCATTCTCGCCAGATGGACATCGCATCATTTCGGGTTCATGGGACAATACAGTCCGGGTGTGGGATGCAAAGACTGGCGAGGCATTAGGATCCCCTCTCCAAGACCACGCTGACTTTGTTCTGTCCGTCGCAATCTCACTGGATGGAAAATACATTGCACGTGGTTTAGTTGACGGAACAATCCAGGTGTGGAACATAGAGACTGGCGAGGCATTTGGTGCCCCGCTCCAAGGGCACAGGTATGGGGGGGTTCAGTCTGTCGCGATCTCACCAGATGGGAAACGGATCGTGTCTTGTTCAGGCGACCGTACGATCCAGGTATGGGATTTGGAGAGCGGCGAGGCATTGGGAGCCCCTCTCCAAGGTCACGCCGGCCCTGTTTTGTCTGTCGCAATCTCTCCAGATGGAAAACACATCGTGTCTGGTTCGGCAGACAAAACAATCAGGGTGTGGGATATGGAGACTGGCGAGGCATTGGGCGCCCCACTCCAAGGTCACACTCATCATGTTCTGTCAGTCGCAATCTCGTGGGACGGAAATCGCATTGTGTCTGGTTCAGGTGACCAGACGATCCGAATCTGGGATTTGAAGACTGGCGCGGCTTTAGGATCCCCTCTCCAAGGCCACACTAACATTGTTTGGTCTGTCGCAATCTCACCGGATGGCAGTCGCATAGTCTCTGGTTCACATGACAGGACGGTTCGGGTGTGGGATGCCGACACTATTACGAGCAAGATATCGGGCGCCGCCTTTCAAAGCCACACTGGCTCCGTTAACTCTGTTGCAATCTCGCCAGATGGACATCGCATCGTGTCTGGTTCAGATGACCAGACAATTCGTGTGTGGGATATGGGGACTGGTCAGCCATTGGGTGCCCCTCTCCAAGGCCACACTGACCGCGTTCAGTCGGTCGCAATCTCGTCGGATGACTATCGCATTGTGTCTTGCTCAAATGATGCGAGCATTCGGGTGTGGGATATTAGGACTGGT
This sequence comes from Suillus weaverae, assembly GCA_016767475.1. NCBI lineage: Eukaryota > Fungi > Basidiomycota > Agaricomycetes > Boletales > Suillaceae > Suillus > Suillus weaverae. Next base: position 12,139 of record MU179370.1, on the reverse strand, counting down.
GAGGTTTTGGGTTCACCCTTCCAAGGCTTCACTGGCACTATCTTCTACTCCATTGCAATCTCGCCAGACGGAATTCGTATTATATCCGGTTCATCCTACAAGACCATCCGTGTGTGGGATATGGGCATTTACGACGAAATCGGTATGCCTCGCGAAGGCCACAGTGACGCGGTTCTGTCTGTCGCAATCTCGTCGGATAGAAAGCACATTGTATCTGGTTCAGCAGACCAGACGATCAGGGTTTGGAATGCAGAGACAGGAAAGGCATCGGGCGCCCCTCTCAAAGGGCATTCTAGAAGTGTTCGGTCTGTTACAGTGTCACCGGATGCAAAATGTGTTGTGTCCGGTTCAGCTGATGAGACTGTCCGTGTGTGGGATATTGAGACTGGCAATGAATTGGGCGCCCCTCTCCGCGGACACACCAGCTACGTTTGCTCTGTTGCGATCTCGCCGAATGGGCACCGTATTGTGTCCGGCTCAGGTGACAAGACAATCCGGGTGTGGGATATGAAGACTGGCGAGGCAGTGGGTGCCCCTTTCCGAGGGCACACTGAATCCGTTATGTCTGTCGCAATCTCACCCGACGGCAAGCGCATTGTATCTGGTTCATCCGACAAGACCATCCGGGTGTGGGATATAGAATTTTTCAACCAGCACCCTTCCAAAGCGCCCGTGATATGTTTGTCATCTAACCCAACCTATGCTCTTCATTCCGCCTCCTCCTTTCTCCAAGATTCTTCGACCCCAGTCAATGTCATCGTGAACGAGGATGGATGGGTTGTAGGTCCCGATGGACGGCTTCTTCTCTGGATCCCACTCAACTTCCACCCGCTCATTTATGTACCCGGCAACACGCTCGTGATACCCAATCATGCCTCGCAGTTCGATTTACGTTATCTCGCACACGGCACATCTTGGCACATGTGTCAGGAACAGGAAGCTACCCTGTCTTCGTTATGATATCTCTTGTATATCGCGCCTTTGCCAATCTGGTTGTTTCATTAATAGATGATGGAGATCTACAAACACTACACCCAATTATCATACGTGTGTTTGCCTTGGTCGGGTTTTTATTCAGTTCATTCCGTCACGTACAGGTCAAATTTCGCTCGTGCACAATATTTTCCGTGATACTTCGAGTCGTACTAGAACAAAGCCGTACATTATGTTGTCTCCACTACCGTTGTCAGCTCCTACATACGTCACAAATCACATCCTGAAATGTTAAAACTAGAAGTAGCGCAAAACAAGTACTTACATCAATAACTAAGCGTCTCTATCCCATCCAAAATCCTAACAGCATCTGACACGTTGGATTTCTTGAAATGCAACACAGCTGGGTCCCACCCAGTGACCCTCCTCCAACATCAACAAAGTCCTCTTCCCAACCTCCATGGCGATTTCTCCCCCAGTGCAACCCATCATCCCCGCCCCACGCACAACATACTTCATCGTCATCCGCACGCTCTCTCTGGCAGTCTCCGTGTCCTACGGCAATATCGTACGGAGATCGATTAGTTCCACTTTGCCGCTGCGAAGGAGAGTGGTGCGGTAATGAAACGAACCAAGGCAGATGCAGGTAATATTTAGCTCGCGAGCTGAAGCTCTGGCTGTATATCCCATGAACGCGGGGGCTATTCCGAAGCCTGCAATCCATTACTCGTTTAATGAGATATTTAAGACGCCTGTAGCGCGATTGATCAAAGACGACGTGATGTAGAATGTCAACAAATCAAAGTCTTACGCAAGACACTGCGAAAAATGTGAGCACACCATGAGTACATGTGAAGTCGTGGGGTGTACGATACACCTGAACACCCAGTCAAACACTATGTCCTCTGTAAGTATGATACATATACGATGGCAGTACTTATTGTCCTTTGCAAGTGCAATACCAATCTCGTCAGTACCTTTCTGGTGCAAAGAAAATTGGATTACTTACCTGGCAGCATCCCGCATGGCGTGATAAAAATTCATCTTGCGCGTCTCGAGGCTGCTGAAGATGTTGCGACTCCATGTTGCAATACTAGTCCCTAGTGTTCTGATACATACGTGTAATATGTGGTGGAGGTGAGAAGATGCAACGGAAGAGGGGCGAATGTGGGTGACAGGTCGACGGGAGTGGTGCTTGCTGTCGTCTGTCAAGTCAGATGGGACTGGATTTGGGTGAGTGATATGGTCTCGGGGAAGGAGACCTACCGGTGGGGTAGCATAGAGCGTAGATAACGGACGAATACTTGGGGTGAGGGTCGAGGAGAAAGAAGGTCTGTATCTAGTCCGTATCATTGATCAGCAATCGTTGGTTATGGTAGTGCCCGACAAAGGCACATATGAAAAGGATATCGGGAGGTGTAGAGAGGGAACGCTTGACTCTTAGCGCTAATAATAGGACCGACTGGAAGCTCAGCGCTCAGGCCAGGGCCTCAGTGATTATACCTTTGACTACCCATAAAGCAAATATTGTTTTGTGGGCTCAGCCTCCATGGTCGTACGCCAAGTATCTCCCATCTTGAGAGAACAACATACAGCCACTATGTGTTGTTCTCCCGAGAAAGTGACATCAAACTTGTCACGGTGATCCCGTGAAGTGGACGGCTGAGTGGCTTATGAGACTTTGTGTCCCACTGCTGTACAATACCTCCTACTAGTAAGCCGCACGCCAGTAGATCGATGTGTTTGGGCGAAAGCGCGATGGAAATCACCAAACCGTTGACAGCTGCGTTCCAGTTGAACTTTGGAGTTGTGTGCTGTGGTAGACTACGTGGGAAATTGCTGGAGTTTTGGCGGCAGTAGCCACCATGCAACAAGCCTGCCTGTCTTGCTATACTCAGTGCAAACTCACTGTAACGTTCAATTGCAATACTATCCATACAACTCTGTCACCCGATCAAAGGCGAATATACAAGAGCTTCAACCAGCAAGCCTACCTCGACGCTCGTTTTCTCCGCACTCTGCATTTCTAATGAGGATCGTGTCGTCGCGTGATCCGCTGACAAGATGGTTTCTGACCACGAGAGTGAAATACCACCAGGCTATGACCCGGGGTCGTAAGTTCAGACGATCTCTTCGTTCGTGTTCCACCGCCGCTCAGCGCTTCCGTCCACGCTCCCACACGCAATTATCTTGCCATCCGGCGAAAGTGCCCTGCAGTGCACCGACGACTACACCTTCGCCTTTCAACCGCTATCTAGTCTTGTAGTTCCACTTGTGCATCGTGCCGTCCTCTGAACCGCTCACGATGGTAAGAAGACGAAATCCCAAACAACGCCCGCACGACCCCTAAATTCGTGCTTTGGGATAAGACTTTTCGGTCATGACCTTTCTCCGAGTCAGTGGTCTGGGAAAGGATTCAGAATCAAAAGACACAGCTTGCCTAAAGGTTGGTTGTCACAATGGCAAGGGTGTCTGATTCAGAAGACATAGCTTTCCCCGCGCTCAGTATCGCAAGGATTCCAAGTTCAGAAGACATAGCTTCTTCGACTGTCGAAGGCAATGGATCCGGAACTTCAATGCCGCCTGTTACTGTAACGCGCTCTATGTGTTTTTCTGGCCCTGATCTAGTTCGTGATTCATTACCCTCACTAGTCAATGTTCTACTGGTCTCTCGCTGGCGGGAAGCTCGCAACAACAGTGAGTTCCGTGTGTCGTACGCATGATATCATGAGTCCGCACTAATCGTACATTCATAGGTTAATATACTCACACAGCAAGCTTGTCTTTCATGAGGCAGCGCTAATAATCCATTCGTAGGTTTGTGTGCTCATAGAGCCCTCTCTCCCATCTCGGCTAGTCCAACTTCAAGCCATGATGCTCATGACGTTCATTTCACAATTATTAACAGTGTCTGATGTATTGGAATGAACCATGTTATAGCGCGTACGGGCAGATTTGTAACCTTCACCTGTCCAGTGGCCCCTGACGCCACTAGTACTGTTAGCTTGAACACGAACGCGAGTCCCTATTTAGTTAGACGCACTCACTACTTATACCCAGATGTCTACAAGGGCGATGTTCTAGCCACCTGCAAAAGCATGCGATCATTGATCTGGTCACGATCGCGCTAGCAAGTTTGAGCACGCTGTAACTTGGCCGTAACTTTCACCAATCAATATCGATGCGCTGGTTCAGCTCAGCTCACGCATCCCATTCGGCGATGCTAATCGATACCTGCCGCCCCCTTACTCATTCACGTGTAAAAACAATCTCCAAGCATGCAGAGCGACTGGCGCAAGTGTCCATCTCCACTGACTGATGAAATTGTGGGAAGATAGGGTAGCTATTCTCGTGCAATCTAACTTCTTTAGACTCAGATTCTGCCGTGCTTATCAATTCAGTCGTCGATGTTCCTTCGAGGCAGCACTGGGTTTAGCTGACGTCGAGCCACTCCGACCTCCACCCGTCGGAGCAGGACGCTATCTAGGAAAATGGAATGTCACCTTGGGCCACGAACGATCTCGTTTCTCTCTGTTTCGATAATATACTGGAGTTTCATCATCAGGAAGAATCACTCGACACGATGTTCCCGCATCAAATAATTGCGAATGCTGTCAATGACATCACGGGGGTCCGGCTACGAGCTTTACCCAAGTATTGTTTCAAGAATGGACGGCATAGTAGAACCATATGCTGTCCGCAATTCCAAGGCCCGTGTGTAATCTGTCACTGACCGGATTAAAGATGTTGTAGGTGTCAATATCTGTTTTTATATGTGATGAGTGATCAACCTGAGCATTCCTGCTCACCAGGGGAGGCTCTACCCAATATTCGGTTATATATATATAGAATAGAGGCTAGGTAATGCATTGCTCACCCTTGTTAATTTTCCGGCGGAGACTGTTACAGGCCGTGGGCCTGTTGTTACGTGCCCTTGAAACATTGTATCCATGAAGTAGACTGGTTTGGCAGGCGGTGTTGACAGAATGCAAAAATGCTCCGAAAGCGGCAACCCTAGGACAAGTGGGAACACGAGAGAGATCCGATGGTGGGGAAGGATATGACTCGACAGCCTACGAGTATTTGTTATACCCTTTGCATGACGAAACACGAAGTTTTCCTGAAAAAGGCTGCCATAATTAACATTCCCCGATGCTGTAGTGTCGACCTGTTATTAGTACTGTAAGCAACTGATCAAGGAAGGAAGACAATCGAGTACGGACTTCAAGGCAAGACGGCAGGGACGAGGGTAGAGTTTCCTGCCATGCGGTAGCTTATCGTCTCGAAGTTTAGGTGTGAAAGCATGTACTACTAGAAGCTCAGGAGAGGCTATATATATGCCTTTGACCATCTGCAGAGTGATTTTTGCGTGTAATCCGGCATATGGATCTAGGATTCTAGGTATCTCCTATCTCGGAAGAAGGACACATTATCACATAGTAATAAAGGGATCACTGGCAGCTATCTTCCTGGTGAAATGGCTGGCCAGGTGGCTGATGTGACTCCGTATCCCATAGCTATGCAATACCTCTGCAGCCCACGCATGCCTGGGCCCAGTGCATTATGTTTGGGTGATAGTGCGACTGAAAACACCGGTTGTTGCCGCGGTGCACAAGTGAAGTTCTGTGCCTGAAATTAGATGCCGTCGAGCACGTGTGAATTCTAACCTGGGTACGGACCGTACGGTAGAGTAAATTTTTGTGCTGTCCTCAAGCGACCACACACTGACAGACAGGTGACATCTGCACAATGCTGCCACTACAAGTCTTCTGGATTTTTCTGGCCGACTCAGTTCGTGATAAAGTATCTCGGACAACAATAGACCAATACTCGCCTGTTGTTCTGTTGGTCTCTCGCTCGTAGCAAACCAACAAGGAGGGTGAGCTGTAATTGTGTTACGATGGAGTCCATGAGGCAGCGCTAAGCGTCTGTTTACAGGTTGATTTACTTATACAGCAAGCTCATCCTCAGTCTTGGTTGGCTCGATGCTTCCAAGCCATAACTTATGCCTCCTGCCGTTCCTTCTCGGAATGCCTTTTACACTGTAGTGATGTCATCAATATTCCGAGTTAGGTATGTCACTTCGCCCGATTTTTATGCCTGATTTGACAGCATAGGGATGTCGGATTATTGCATGGTCATACATTAGCGCCACGATGCTTTTTGAACCAGAGACAGAGGGATGAGCCATCCTGATGCATCGCTAACTTTTCAGAGGGGGAGGGCGTCAAGTAAACCACTCTAGCGGTTGCTGTCCACCCAACATCCAGTGCTTGCCATTTTGATGTTCGTAGTAATAGCATGTCATATTGCCAACTTGCACATGCGGGCTTCTCTGATCGTGTTCTTGCGCCCATCCTCCGTCAGACAAGCACAGCTTCAAAGGGCCGGTGAACTTCAGCTTGTCGGAGTAAGTTTTTCCCTAACAGTATTGATATACGGTTCATACATGTTGCAGGAGCGTTATTTGCCACTCGTGGTGGCTCTGTATCAAGACAGAAGACGAATACATGTTATGTACAACAACCCCTGTGTGTAAAGTGTTGAGTTTATTTTAGAACACGGCCACCCCTTCCTGATTTTGGAATACGGGCGCGCTCATACGGCTGTGGAATGCTGACCTGTATAATTTGCAAAAGCTCCATTAATGGCTAGGCCAATGCTATGCTGCATAATTATGAACACTGGTCAAACTCCGTTGGCTATTTTTTTCCTCCTAAAAATTGATAAGCCCGATAGACGTTCTTCTTGGGCTCATCGTGTACTGTGGAATCTTTGCATTCCCTAAATATGGTATGTTTAATTGTGCCCTCTAATGCACTTCTAGCTGTGCCACGAATGTCTTCTAGTATTCAACGGGTGCGTTCAGACTTGGTGAGATGACGACAAATAGCACTGAAAAGAAATATGTCATAACTTGTCCAACATATAACGTTCCTTCAATGAACCAAACGCGTCCTCGACAGTACGTACACAACTAACTTACCGTATGCTATGGAGGCTGACTGCAGTGCACGCACATCAATGACGCTGAAATTCCTGTGTACAACCTGCCAGTACTTTCCCGATTCATGCTACTATCTGCTCTGAACTATTCGCCTATAGTGTTCACCCACAAGAACAGTGATTTCTTGTCCGCTTAAGGGCCAGTCACCCTTCGCAAAATAGCTTGCATGGTGTTCCAACTTGAGTAGGGACGATTATATGGTCCCTTGCCTCCCCCTCTTCCATTGATCCGACAAGGTGCTTATGATTACATCATGTCTACAACCAGCTACAATCTCATGGTTCTGTATTTATTCTGATGACATTATAGCCTCCATTTTCAAATTACCTGCCCCTTGTGGAATAGCAACAGCGCCTAACAGCGCTCCAGAAGGTTGCAAATCTGTCACCTGGCCTCAGCACCCGCATCATACTTCACCAACCGTCGGTTGTATGACGTTCATGTACCTATACGGGCACTTGATGGCCCCGACTTGCGAAGACGTCGGGGCAATGCGGTCTAACAAATCAAATCCCGACAATAACATGCTATTGGATGACGGTATGTTTTTAGCTGTGGAGATATAATTAAACTTGCCCGCATCAGTTTATCAGGTGTTCATTCAATACAGTAACAGGTTTGAGGTGACGTGGCGCGGAGGGCGGCACTCGTGCTCTTGAAAATTGCTGTAAGCCGACCTTCTGCTTACAGAGCCCATTCAAATCTGCCATTACTTACTGGGCTACTATGCAACGCGGCTGTATCACGAGAGATCCGTTGAAGCTTCTGCTTATGAAACAGATTCATTTCCGTACTACTCTCGAACCGGATGACTGTCGAATTTATCGCTGCCGTGCCTTGGGCCAGGTCTTGAAGATCGGCAGTCGTTTTTGTTAACTCTACCAAGGCTTGATGTAAATGTTCTAGCACTGGCGTAGGTTGGGTAGCGATCGGGCCCTATTGCACGATACAAAAGCGCTCCATTGTGTCCTGCATGCCCAAAAGAGGTCCGACGGCGGTAGGGGTGGCTGACATAGCAGCCTAGTCGTCTGGAACCACTGATGTTTGTTTTGGCGATTTGCCGTAACTCTCTTGGTTAGTAAGCTGACACTTAATCTCATAGCAAAACGCGCGGAAGAAATGAAAGGGCATTCAGGTACTCCAGTGACTCAACAAGTCCCTTTTAGACCACCCGGCTTCAAAGAACTCGTATGCCTGATGTACAATGTCACATTCTGAAGCCGAATGCTTTTGACAGGTAATCAATTTTTCCATTCTACAAGTCCGTAACGCATTCAGGTTGATTGGCGGAGACCTAAAGATGGGAAGCTGCTCAGCCGTACCAGTATGTGGAATTGCGGCGTCATAATCGATTATTTCGATCTACGAATCGGAAGACATGTACGACTTTCAGATCCAGAGGGCGATACTAGGAGCACTACTTAAGCTGAAGGATGCACTATGTTTTGCTCATCCGAGTCGTCCTCCTCCTATTCGCTAAGGCATTGTGGCATGTTCCAACTCTATGTATTCCTCTGCTTTCTGGCAAGCCTCCAAAGTCATGCCATAACTATTGGCTCAGTTTCTGACCTCGTCGTTGCCAATGGCAATGTATCCCCAGACGGGTTCACCAGGTCGTCAGTGTTTGCTGTATTTTTCTACCTTATTTAATCACTGAAGTCATTGCAGGGCAGTTCTTGCCGGCGGCACTCATCCCGGGCCCACTATCATGGCTCAGAAGGTAGCATCTACTTTGCATGCACAAACTCTTGGTTGACCTCATTGTATTAAGGGGGACACGTTCAAGATTAACGTCACGAACCAATTGACTGACGAGTCGATGCTAACGAGTACCAGTATCGTAAGCACCGGCTGATAAACGCATAGGAGCTTACAATGATGTCTATCGCAAACAGCACTGGCATGGACTATTCCAACGCCACAGTAACCAAATGGATGGCGTGGCATTTGTTACGCAATGTCCCATCGCTCCAGGACACTCTTTTTTATACGAGTTCAATGCTGGCAACCAAGTAGGAACCTACTGGTACCACTCTCATTATGGAGTTCGTGCTTTTATTTATTCACGATGTCGGCGACTGAGTTAAATTCAGGTTCAATACTGTGACGGTCTACGAGGTCCGCTGATCATCTACGATCCCGACGACCCATATCGTTCATTGTATGACATTGATGACGGTAAGTGAGTTCGACGAAACGGAGTTGCGCTTCTCACATTTGAGTGAAGAATCTAGCATTATCACATTGATGGACTGGTAAGAAAAGAAATGGCTGATGGATTTTTTCCCGTTGTTAAATCGGCTTGTTTTGCAGGTATAACGTGCCATCGCCTCAAGTACAGAGACAAGTGACTGCCGACTCGGTGCTTATCAACGGTGTCGGGCGTTATGATGGAGGGCCGGATGTGCCTTTCGCTGTCATCAACGTTCAGCCACGAAAGCGATATCGTTTCCGCTTGCTGAACATGGCGTGCAAGCCAAACTACATTTTCTCGATTGACGGTCATAATCTCACTATAATCGAAGTCGATGGCCAATACGTCAAGCCGCTCGTGGTGGACTCTATTCAGATCTACGCTGCGCAACGATACTCCTTCATTCTTGAGACAAACCAGCCTGTCGACAACTATTGGGTGCATGCCGATCCCGATGCAGGTACAAATGCCACAGCCATCTTACGATATGCAGGCTCTCCCAATGCAGACCCCAAGAACAGGACAACCTTAAACTCAGCAGCTCTGAATGAGACTAGCCTACACCCCCTATCTCCACCTTCGTCTCGTTTACTGCAAGAACCGGATGTCAAACTTGACCTTGTTCTTGGGAAAAATCTGACCAATTTCAACTTCCTCATCAATGGCGTCCAGTACACTCCTCCCAGTATCCCAGTCCTACTACAGTTACTGAGCGGTGCTATGACGGCAGCGGATCTTGCACCCAACGGCACCGTATACACTCTGCCACGGAATAAGGTTATCGAAATTTCATTCAATCCTGATAATTCTCCAGGGGGGCCTGTGAGTCCATTTCAATACATCATGTATGTCCTTGATCTACAGGTACTGACAAATTTTGACAGCATCCATTCCACCTGCATGGGGTACGTCTTGGCATGTCATTTACATACACCCGATGGACTAATAATAAATGGTTCATAGCACAGCTTCGCTGTCGTCAGAAGCGCTGGAAGTAGCGGGTATAACTATGTCAACCCCGTCGTGCGTGATACCGTTACAACTGGCAACCCCGGCGATTCTGCGACTATCCGCTTCATTACCGACAACCCTGGGCCTTGGCTGTTGCACTGGTAAGTGTTGTAATCACGTCTTTTTCATTGTTGATGATTTTCGGTCTTTGTGAAGTCATATCGATTGGCATCTATACGCGTGAGCTGCTCCTTTCACCGAGCCTGGACCCGAATTAATTGTCTCGTAGTGGTTTAGCCTTAGTATTTGCAGAGGCTCCTGAAGATGTGGCGGCTTCACAGCCTGTCAATGGTGAGCACCGAGCACTATGAACTAGATTTGGTCTGACTATCAGTGTTAGATGCTTCGAAGCAGCTCTGTCCGATATACAACAGCCTTCCCCAACAAAATTTCACTCTTCCTCCTGTTAATTGATATTATTGCTTTGGTTTATGCTTTTTGCTCTAGAGAACATTAAGCATTTTTTTACAAATCACAGTGGAAAGTAAATAGCCCCTATTTAAAATGTGGAAGTGATATTCACAGAACCTCTAATACTAAATAAGGACTCTTGGAGGCCCCTCCCGGGTCTACAATGTTGTATTTTTTTTTCTCACATGTCAGCAACATTAGCTAGTACTGTACTGCAGAACATTTGTTGCAGATTCATTAGAATACTTAGCTCATAATATCATTGGCTTTCTTTGACTTTGTGTCAAAAGACAGGAAACCACTATCACCATTGAATTTGTTGCCATCACCCAGATTCACCACACCTTCAGGCTTCTTGAGTGCCCATGTGAAAGGTGAGCACTAGATGCGAGCCTCAGTCATGGGTAAAGAGACTAATATTATGTATCACTACAAACCTAGATGCGAGCCTATAGGTATGTGTAGTGAGTACAACAATATAATTGAGAACTAATGATATGCACCTCAGTCATGGGCAAAGAGACTGAGGTGCATTGATGGATATTTGACGTCTTAAGTAGGATTGAAAACAAGTCAGGTACTGCAAAGTGTCTCTGATTTATACATGTCACTTGTCGTCATGTCTGGGTGGTCTGGCGGACGCTACCCACTGCTCTTGACACTCCCACTCATTGGACCAACTGGTGCAGTTGGACGACAAAGACCCATCTCTTCTCGGTGGCATGCCACAGCTGGGCGAGGCAAAGCCTTTGTGAGGCTATCAGCCAGCATTTCTGATGTCGACTTGTATTCATGTTTGATCTGGTCAGAGTTGATGAGGCTGCGGATGAGGTGATAGTGGACACGGATGTGCTTAGCTTTCTCATGGAATTTGGGGTTCTTGGAGAGGGCAAGGCTAGCTTGGTTATCACCATAGAGGAGAGGGGGGTTGTATAGGTCAGGGTTGATGTGGAAGTTGTGGAGTAGTTGGATGAGGTATAGCACCTCCTGGGAAGCATTCAAGAGACCAATGTACTCTGCTTCCATTGTCGACGTTGCAACAACAGACTGCTTTTGGGCCTTCCAGCTGACAGGGCCACCAAACAGCTGATAGATGTATGCACTGGTTGACTTACTGTCATTGCGGTCCACAGCATAGTCTGAGTCAGAGTGACCGATGAGCCCTTCATCAGTCAAACCGAAGATAAGTGTGAGGTCTGTAGTGCCACAGATGTACCTAAGCAGGTGCTTGAGTTGGTGGTGATGCTCAATGCCAGGGTTCTCCATGTAGTGAGAGAGGCATGACACAGCGAATGTGATGTCGGGGCGAGTGGTTCTCATGGCATAGTTAAGCTCACCAATTGTGCGATGGTAGGGGATGGATGTGATGATGGCCGCCTCATCTTCAGTAGGGGCTCGTGTAGCCTTCTGAAGCACAATCCCAGGAGTCATGGACATGCCAACAGTGTTGCACTGAGACATCCCGGCATTCTCTAGGATTTTCTCCAGCACAACATCATGACAAGTTAATGCATTATATAGTCTAGTTACAAGAAACTGTTTGTGCATTAACGAGTGTAACTACCAGGTGCCAGTAAATGCAT